>KI920958.1:0-14115 GCA_000473525.2 Anopheles melas | reverse complement strand
CTTGCTTTCTTGTGTGTTTTTCTCTCTCTACCCAACCCAATGGCTTGTTATTTATGTTTCTAAATACCCAAACTTTTCCCACAAAACTAAACACAAACAAACAAACAAACTATTTACCAATTGAAGAACAGCTATGTACCCGATTGTTTCCCTCCACAAATCCACGTACTGAACTGAATGAGCGCTGTTTCGAGAGAAAGAGAGTTAAAATTAAATCCTTGCTATCTGGAGCGTTTCTAGTGAACATTGAACTAGATTGTGGAAGCAGCAGGGGGTTTCATATAATTAAAACATAATGTACAAATTCAAAAACAAAATAGTTTCATACGTCGTCACTGTGTTAGGTCCGGCTAGGACAAAAGGAAAAAAAACCCTTAAAAATCCTTAAAGTTTTATCAAAAGAACTGAACCTGACAGACTCTGGGGGATACACAAGGGTTGGCGTGATGATGGTTATGGAACGTTTCAACATATTGCAACGATTTTGAGATCGATTATATCCTTCCATCTAAATGTGTCGCTTTTCGGTTTCATGTGATCATCGCTCGCCTTCCTTTGCCATAAATCGTCCAAAAATGCCTACGATGTGAAATGGATGGCCCTTTTACAAAGTGCCACCACCGTGTTCCGTTCTGTTTTGGTTTAGATGCGCGTTCCTTCGTGCGGCGGTTGTTGCCTTTCCATCGGTGCGATACATTTACGTTTTTCAACCCATTTAAGATCTATGATGTAGGACGAAAAGAACGATTGTTATTAGCACCAGTCGCAACGGGTGTTGTGACGATGACTTTGAACACATCGCAACTGTCTTTTTTTTTGTTTAAATTACATAATCTCCAGGCTGCTGTCGCTGTTCTTCAGGACGACATCATTTTCACTCGACCCAGAACCCGATCCGGTGTCATTGTCGTCGTGCTTGTCGTGCTCGCCCTCGCTGCTGGCCGGTTGATGTTGCTGGGAACGAAGCTGCCATGCCGGGATGGACGGTGGAACGACCGGAAGGTTTGGTGCGGCGAATTGTTTTCTAATGGATTGGAATGGAGGTAAATTAGAAGCAGATCATCACCAACAGACCTGTCCTTCCTTACCTGTTCAATAGGAGTCCCTTAATCGAATCAAGATCGCCCTTAAAGTTGGCCAGCTCTTTTACGGTCGCATTGGTTTGGTTTACCTGATTCAGTTCGGCCTTGATTTTGCTCAGCTCGGCACTCAGCGTGTCAATCTTCACCGTCATCGTCTGATTAAGCTCCGTCAGCTGTTCGGTGACGGTTTTCTTCTTCTTGCTGCGGAACAGCAGCGGTTCAATGAATTTCTAGAAGCAACAAAAGAAAGCAAATAATCAAACAACTGTGCCCCCCCTGCCTGCATCAGATACGATGGGGCTTTGGCGAGTAATCTGAGACACACAAGGGGTACTCAATACACATAAAACAAAGCGCATTTAATGAAATTGAAAGCATACAAACAAAAGAAAGAAAGCCCAACCACCAACCGTGTTGTCGTCACGCAGATAAGCGTGTGTGAGAGATTGATTTGTGTCTTGTATTTTTTTTTTTGTATATGCATGACGACGAGTATTTTGGTGGCAAACAGAAAACATCACTCCGTCCTAGTCAGCCGAACGATGCAGGCACACGTCTTCTACTTTTAAATACCTTATAGAACAAGTACACGCCATACATCAGTCCGCTCAGTAGGGCCACCGAGCTGAGCATGTCCTTCATGCGGGTAAGGAAGTTTTGCCTTGGCTGCATTTGGTAACCGGGCTTGGCATAGTTACCGCCACCACTCGACTCCACACCCATGCTGATGACCGTCTGTTGTGTGGGGCTGGTCGTAAAGACGCCCGCTCGCTCGCACGCAATCTGTATCTCATCCTCCGACAGTCCTTTGGAGCGCAGGAAGGCCTGCTTCTTCGTTATGGCACTGCGAACTACGTTCGGGTTGTTGAGGAACTTTACGGCAGTCACGATCTGCGGGACCAATTGTGAGACATGAGAGAGAAAGTAGTGGCGGATCATCAATCTAGGTGAACGACACCAATGGATGAGACGCAAATGACCTTTGCTTCCAAGGCAATGAGTGGAAAGTTCTACTTACCAAATGTTCCCGCGGCGGCAACGGTGGCACGGGTGCTGTGGTTTCGGAGTTGCCAGTCGAGTCGGTCCCCGCGGCGCTCGACGGCGGCGGTGATTCCGCGCCCTCGTTACTACCGCATTCGCTCATGTTGATTTTCACCGAGAGATTAATCTTGACTGATGTCAACCGCCGCGAGCCGGACTGATAATGTGTGGCGTGCGGCGTTTCCGCTGCAAACGAGGGCGAGGATTAAGCGGTACCGCTTATCACCCCCCTGTTACGGTAGCACTGGCGTTTTTACTGGTTCGCAAGCAAAGGGGTAAACAACGACGCAGCCCCGCAACAACAATACGAACAATCCCAAATTCTTGAGAGAAAAATCACGTTTACAGGGCACACGCACACACTAAACACATCACTGCGCGGTACTTTCGAAGGAATAGACGGATTTCCTTGCGTTTCAGAGGGTTGTAAATGCGTGAAAACTATTTTAGCTACTCAAGATGGGTGCATTTACGCAAATTAGTAGAAATCGTAGCTAAAAAATTATTTGTTTTCATTTCCCCTTTTATCTGTCACAGCGAATGACAGGTCGTTATGGCAGATTGCCCACGTTTATATGCTCTGTTTAATGAGCTAGAATTTTTAATACAACGTAATATCAAGTTCAATCATTTGTTTTATTGGATTTTTAGTTGTGAAATAGCCAAAAAGGTCATTTTCTGTCTATAACCTATATCTCCTCTCCCATTTTCACCGTATGTACGACTTTCCGGGCTGCAAATGAATTGATAACGCTTGCGTTGACAGCTACAAGCCGGTAATGTTTTGTTTATGTGTTCCCGGAAAAGCAAACAACGCATTCATTCCATAGTGGCGTGCTCGCACAACTCAGCAATGGACGCGGTACTGCAGCCCTTTTTAAGCTTTTTTAAAAGCAAACCAGGCAAATTCATCATCGCTGGCGGATTGCTGATCGTGTCGTCGGAAATCGTGTACGAGCTGTATCTATGGGCGCGTAAACCGGCCAAGCCAAAGCAAAAGTCATGTGAAGTGTTTTTCATCAATCGGCGCAAGCTAGCGCAGCCCCTGCCGAGCCAGCAGGAATTTACGTACGAGCATATCAATCGCATCATAAGCTACATAAACCGAGCGGAGAAATCCATCTGCCTGGCGATGTACATATTCACCATGCGCGAAATAAGTGAGGCTGTAATACGCGCGAAGAAGGAACGGTCGGTCGTGGTGCGTGTGGTTACGTGCGAATCGATGGTCGGCAACGAAGGTTCCTATCTGCGCGATCTGATCGCTGAAGGTAAGGTTAGCGTTTTAAGGCAAAGAATTGAAACTCAACGATAAGTTCTCCCACTCTTTTGCAGACATTAAGGTGCAGTACAAATACAAAAGCGAGTACCTAATGCACCATAAGTTCTGTCTGATCGACACCGACTGGTACTGTGGCAACTGTCTGATCGAATACCATACCGAGCAGTACGGTGAGCCGACGAAGAATATGCAGCACACCATGTTCGATAAAGCTGTAATGAGCGACCGGGTCGGATTGTTGCAGCGGTTCGGTAGCTCGTGTGCCCGTTGCAACCCGTCGAACCGTCCAAAGCAAGCCGTTCCGCGGCGAAAGAAGAGCAGTGATCCGCTGCCGAAGCATGGAGTTCTCATAGCGGGCTCCAGCAACTGGACATTTCCCGGCTTGACCACGCACTGGGACACCGTGACCATTTCCTCGCTGCCGGAACTGATCGATCCGTTTGCAGCCGAATTTCAAAGAATGTGGTACGAGCTGAACGATCCTTTGAAGGAGTATGCTACGAGGGAACCGCTGTACAAAACGAGACGCGGAATGGAAGGGGCACACTCATAGAACGTGCCAGCGTTGTAGATAAATGGATAGGCTGTATGAAATGTGCCACATTGTATTTAATGTATTTGGAAGATTTGTTTGTTTGATTTTGAACTTTTTTTTTTTTTGTGATGCAACACGCTTTAAAAGCAGAAAATTTGTATTCCAGACACGTGCTACGAACTCAATAAAACATTATACTACGCTACGCTCATTGTGTCTCATGTGGTGGCTTTAGGTTAGGTGGAATATGCTTGGGAAAGTCATGCTACGGTTGTGGCGGTGTTGAATTTCTTATTGCACGTTGTTTATAGAAAAAGTGCAACTCAGCAAAATTATCATACACGTTCATTCTTGGTGGATTAACGTTTGCTTTTTTAGATGTAATTACATTTTTTTAAATCTAATGTAGCATCTTTAACGATAAATAAAGCCAATCGAATTAAATTGTATCGCACAATACTCATTTAGATTTCACATTAATTCGGCATAAACTGTCAATTCGTATTGCGTCTGTCCTCCATGCGACAATCAACGTACAGCTAATATTTCTTTTGGTTCTTTTGCAACTGCAGCACACCCGCCAAAGCACGTGTTGTTTGTAAACAAGTTCCCAACACGCGCCCCACACTTTCTTTCTACAACGATGGAAGATAATTTAAGTTTTCGTACAGTTTTGGAGTGCAATCACATCGACGTATTGCTGGATCTACCTGAGCTTGATCTAGAACATGAAAGTAATCTAGTGTTGGATGTTTTTCCCAACGAATGTACCTTTACGGCAGCACCGTATCATGCCAGGTATGAAGCAGACACGGTGCCGTAAGAAGAGTGGAAAATAATTGTAATTCCAATATTGCTTTTAGAATACCTTTACCCCAGCCAGCACAACCGGGGAAAGCGTATCCAGAAAGCATAGATTATGAGAAAAATACGGTAACGTTTCGTGTGCCACTGGAAGTTAAAACTAAAGCTGTTGATAACGATACACCATCTTACCCGTACGGTTTTTGCCATTTCTATAGCGGTCCCCTTGCATTGGTAAGTCTTTTTTGGAATCGACTGCATTCCAAACAGATGATCATTATGATTGCTTGTATTTACAGGAAACAAGCCAAGAGCTGAAGGTGCTCCCCAATCCGCAGGAATGCAGCTTTTCCCAACGGTTGGAAATAAAGGAAGCGGCCGAAAAGAGTGACTTTTCCGCCGAACACTATGGCATGGACTATATTCAGTTCAGCATCGACCAGCTGGGCCTCGATTTGGACAACTTTCCCGCTCCCAGCAAACTTACGGCCGACCAATCGTACCGAATCCGGGTGATAGTGGGTGAAAAGGTACGCGAGCAAGAAAGCTACACCTCGATCGAAGATCATCGCGTAGTGCTGCTCGCTTTGATCGATATACTGCTGGCGGCTGTGTATGATCAACTGACGAACAGCAACGAGCTAAATGAGGCCAATTCGCACATCAATATCCATCGAATATCGGGCACGCTGGCGTACTTTGTAGAGTACGACAGTGTGGAGCAGATGTTACGATCGTTCTACCGTCGATCCTGTACCTATCCTTACTATAGAAACAAGGACATTGCGCTGGCCTGTGTAAAGCAGATGTTGCACAGAATGTCCTCCGAAGACAGGAAGCAGTGGATACAGCAGCAGCTTATACACACGTACGAAGCATTCAAGCGAACGGACTGTGCCGTCCTGAACCATTACTATATCAAGGATTTTATTCGCTATGTGGAGCTAGGTTTAAACGAGCAGACATTGCTGCAATGCGTAGAAGAAGTCGAAAAGGTACCATCGGTGATGTCGGGCTGTTGGCGATAAATAACTAAAATTGATTCATTTTTCCTACTCTAGCTGCTTCCTGGCATCCATCAAGCAAGTCTTGGGTTCGGCGAGGAGAGCTTGCTTCAAAAATTGCTGCACGACATAATGGGACAGGAGGAATCCGATTCTACCGACTCAGATGATTATGAATCGTCCGAAGAAGATAGTGAGGAGAGTGACAGTGATAATGAATCGGTTGGAACCGATACGGACGCTAATCCGAATGAAAATGTACTAGAGAAGCTAATGAACCTTAAGCTTTCAGGTTGAATCCTGCGTTGTAAAATTAATATTGGAGGACAAAAAAACACCAGAATTGGACTCAAAACACAAACAATAGTTCAACTCAGCTGTGTAGAGATGTGGGATTTTATTCATTTCATTTTTGAGAAAATGTTTTACAACTAAAATAGTGTCGGAAATTCATGGCCATCGCCTTTGTCAAGAGTTATCAAAATAGTGGTATTATTATGTTGCACACAATCACACGGTCTTTTTAAGGTGTTAAATTAATACATTTTATACTCTCCTCTATGAGGATTTACTTACCAGTTACACAAACACACGCGCGCGCGCCTGGGCGCGATAGAGATATAGCTCTCAAAAACTATGAGATTTTGACTTTTCCGTTTATCTTTTTAGTAATCCACATACACACCTCTCCTCGCTCGCTCCCAGCTCCTCAAAGTCTTCAGGTGTTTGAACCTAAAACAAAACAAAAACAGTAAAATTCAGCAGTGTACCAAAAATCGTTACAATTACTGCCACTACACACGCACCTCCACTGCCTGTCCGTGCGTCACACACTGTAACGGCATCGAATCGCCGATAGCGGCCTGCTCACGCAGCTTCCCCTCGATGCGGTGCCACGTTTTTGAACACTTTGCCAGCAGCGTCATATTGCCCACAATATAGAGCCCTTCGCGTGCACGCGACAGCGCTACGCAGATGCGATTTTCATGCGCCAGAAATCCGATCGTATCGGTACCGCCGTTGCCACCTGTTCCGCTGCGCACCAGCGAAAGTAAAACAATTTTACTCTCCTCGCCCTGGTAGTTGTCAATCACGGCAATACGTACGCCGTGCAGGGATGGACGATTTTTCTTCTCCTGTTGACAGCAAAACAGCAAAGCTATAGCAAAGCGCCCGCTCAGCTCTTTATATGGATGGTAAAAGAAACTTACCGCAACGAACTGCAACATTTGCCCGTTGTAAGCCGTCAGTATGACAATGTCCTCCGGGGTGTACGTTCCCTGTCCGAGCAGATACTCGCACAGTCCGAGCAGGAATCGGCATTCAAAAATGTTTTTCTTCGATTTTTCATCCCCTCCATCGTCTCCCACCGACGAATCGTTCGCTGGTCCGCCTCCTTCGGGGTAGTTGTGCGTCAAAAAGAACAAATTCCGCATCATTCCAGCTACGTTAGGACGTGTTGCAACCGTTTCAGCATCGTCCAGCACCGGATAGATGAGGGGACGCAGCAGGCCGGCCATCTCCGGGCGCATCCGATGCTGTACGGTCATCGTGGCGACGCTGAACCGGTTATTGATCATACGCTCGAACAGCGACAGATCCATCCGATAGCGACTGGAAAGCACGTACGTGCTCGTGGTCGGTCGCAATTGCTTGTGATCACCGATCAGGATGCACTGGGCGGTGTGACGGGTGAGAGCGGCCACAATGTGCGCTTCAAGCACTTCGGCCGCCTCCTCGATCACGACGATCGGCGTACGCAGCAGCTCTAGCAGTGTGCGATTGCGAGCGGCAAAGGTGGTCGTCATGGCAACTACGCGAAAGCCCTGTATGAGCTTCAGCGTGTTGAGCTGGCTCAATTCGCTCAAACGCCGGGAAGCGTCCAACAACTCTCCCTAAAAAAAAAAGGTGAAATTTGATTATAGAAAATTGCTTTCTTTTTAAAGCATTTTTTTAACCTTACCATACACTCCTGCATTGCCTGCGTCATACCGTCCAATGTCTCCTGCTCCTGCTGCAGCGCATCGAACCGCTCCACCAGCTTCAGGTACTCTTGCTTCGCATTGTAGCAGCTGATGCGCAACCTTCGATCGATCCGTTCGTCTTCCTGCAGTTGCTTCACGTTGTACGCATCGAGCAGTGGGTGCTTTGACTGGCCGCCCATCCGCACGATGCTGTCCGTAAAGCGGGTCACACCGCACAGGAACTGATCCAGCGCATGGTTTGTGAGGCAGATCACCAGTATCTGCCCGCCCGTGTTCGCCAGCAGCGTCTCAACGATCCGCAACCCGATGAACGTTTTGCCCGTGCCCGGAGGTCCTTGTATGAGTGAGAACCGGCTCGTGAGCGCCATTCGGTACGCGTCGAATTGGGACACGTTTAAGCCAGCCGCAGCAGTCAGCGCATTCGTCGGCCACTCGTCGGGCTTCTTCAGATCGAACTGTATGCCGGCGTAGTTAAAAAGATGGCAACCTCCCTGGTACAGATAGCCGGGCAAACATTTGCCGGGCAGTGTCACATCGACGATGTATGATTTCAGCGGGAAATTGTCTTCTCGCAATCGGCTCAGCGCGTTAAAGGTTTGATGGTACGGTTCGAAAAAGATTTCACTTTCAATCATCAGCAACGGTCGATTGAACAGGTTCATACCGTGATCGGCACCCATCGACTGACCCTGCCCGCCTTCCCTTTGCTTCTCCATCCGTACCAGCTCCACGTAAATGTACCCGTTCAGCAGCTGAGCCGCATCGCGATTGCTAATGACGGCAACGACCAGCTCGTTCAGCTCCGGCCCATCGCAGAACAGTACCATCGACCCGTTCATGAAGCGTTTCGTGTTCGGCAGCGCTAGGCGTTTGTAGCGCGCCGACAGGTTGGAATAGCCGCGCTCGGTCGGATCTAAATCAACCAGTATGAGCTGCTCCTTCGCCGTCCGACGATTGACCGTGCTGGGCAGCAGCAGCTTGACCGGGTAGTGGACGCGAATGTTCTCACCGACGAACGATTTGACCGGCCCTTTCGTGTCCACGTGCTTACGGTACTTTTCCATGCCGGTGCGCAGGGGAATTAGAAAGTCTTCCTTCAGTAGATTCAAATGTACCTCCAGATAGTGCTGCACACTTTGGTACTTTCCCTTCACGATGTTTTGCTTCAGATTGATCGGTGGACCGGCGCCATCCTTCAGCTCCCGGATGGTAGGATAAATCTGTAAAGAAAGGAATCGGATTGTTGGTTTTCCGCCTTTACACGCTCAACACTCTTGCACTTACACTAATCTGCTTGGTTGCCTGTTCTTGCTGTGCCTGCGTGTCCCTTGTCAGCTCTTGCAACAGCTCCACCTGTACCTTATCATCCGGAGGTGCACTTTTCCTCAGCTTCTCACAAAACTCCACCGCCTGCTGGGGTAATGGTGGCGCAACGTGCCGCTTCGCTTCGAGCAGAAACTTCAACAACACCTCCATCATATCGTTCCGCGCCACGGTCGGACGGATGATTTTGCTTTTCTTCTTCTTCTTCTTCTCCCCCTCGGCCGGCTGGTGGAAATACTTTAGCAGCTGCTCCCAGAAGTGTGCCTGCTCGAGCAGCACCCCGAACAGCTGGCGCACCGTCTCATACAGCGGCAGCGTGGCGAGTTTGTTCATGATTTTCATCAGCACCAGCAGCAACTCCTCGCCGTACGTTTTCTTCGCGAGCGTGGCGAGAAACTCTTCCTTCTGCACGCAAATGTCGGCAAACATGGAGAGCGTTTCATTTTCCAAAATGTTGGCCAGCTTCGTGAGGGGAATGGTTTGCACGTACTTTCCGGGCGGGCCCTTCGGTAGCTCAAACTTGGCGGTGCGATCGGTGCCGGCGCTTTTGATCGAATCCACGTAACTGCCTCCAACGTCTGGAATGAAAGGAACAAATTAACAGGAACCAGTAGTCAACAGCTTCTCTCCGCCCGCCCGTTTAATACCGTTTAATGTAAACTTTAAATTTTCCAACAATTCCCGCACGGACGTTCCCGGTCCTTGCGCATCATCTTCCTTGTCGCCTTCGCCTGTCTCGTCGAAGCTGTCCGCGCTGGTTTGGCTGGGTATTTTTACAACGAAATCTTCCTCATCCTTGTTGAACCAATCGTCACAATCATCGTCTTCTTCAACATTTTTCGAGTTCGACATTAAATTTGTGCGGCTTTGTGTGCAAATTTTCCAAACGCTTCAGTGCAGAGAAATGGAGCGATTGAATGCAGAAAACCAAACCGAACGTATCACAACAAAAGCTCAATGAAAAGTGTCAAATTGACAATATGATTTTCTTCTTCTTTTGCACACACACACACACAGCAATAACAAAAGCGTAGCGAAATTGGGCAAACATGAAAACAAATTGCTTTCTTTTGCTTTCACTCTTGTTTTAGCTGTAAATCGTTAGAACTAGTGATGGGAAAACTGAAGTTTTTGTCGGAATCAGTTTCCAAAATCGATTCCGGAATCGGCTCCAGAATTGGTTCCGGAATCAGCTCCCACCACTAACTAGAACTACTTTGGACGCTGTTTTAAAAGGCTTTCTTAATTTTCAATTCAAAGCCCTTCTTCTTTTATTATTTTGGTACATTATTTAGAGTTAATTCAATTTAAATAACTAAAATAAAATAATCCTACTTCTGGCACATACTAATTAGTGTTGTCTTCTACCTCCGGTTAACTAAACGAATGAGATCATTAACATAAAACGCTTCTCGTTGCATCGTTCCCTTTCCCAGCCCTGCTTATCCCGTATCCGAGGTACAATCAGAAGAATCGTCGGTCGAGCTGCTCTGCGCGGAACGGAACGAACGTCGCTTCTGTTCGCCGCTCGATCCACCGCCGCCACCACCAACACTACCACCAGATTTACGATTTTCCGGACTTTGTTCCATCTTCACATAGCCAACAGTGTAATTTTCCCTGCTACCACCCCCGGCCAGCACTTTCTTCCGCTCCTTCACACCAACCTCTGGTGCTTCACTCTTACTCGTGGATGGTTTGCCGCTTCTGCCGGACGATCCCTTAACAGGAGTGGACACAGCCTGCGCTCCACCATCAGCACCACTGCCGGCACCCGCACCGTCCGGTTGGTCCCGCTTTTCGTCCAACGTTTCCGCCCGGCTGGCCGTATCGATCTCGTCCTCCTCGTCGAAGCTGATCGGTTTGTTCTTCGCTTCCGCCTCGGCAAAGGCGGCCGGATATTGGTTGCCGATTTTCGTCTTGATCGTGCGAATCTTGCGGAAAATGTAGTCCAAATCCTTCTTCATGTCGTGTAGCAGTTTGGTGTGCTTTTTGAAATCATCCGTAGCCAGCTTCAGCCGGCTAGCGCTGAGCGCGTTGCAGTTGAGCAGCATTTCGTTCGTCTTCTCGAAACGCTGCAGCCTGCAAATGGGAGCGAAGGTATGGAGCGTATTAGCACCGTACAGTGGACACGGCAACCTAAACTAAAACACTGCTTACATTTGCTTTTGGGCGCGTATCATAACTTCGACGTCGGTTTGATTCACCAGTCCGGCCAAACCCTGGACGAACACTTCCGGGGCGGTGTAGTTCTGAAAGCACTCGATGCTGAAATCACTTTCCGGCCGTCCCGAGTGCATGCTGCTGCTCATTTCCGAGTTCATCATGGCTGCGATGGTTTATGGTTTCTGGGTGGTTTCGGTATTGCAAAGGTTTTGAGCGAAAATGTGCAAGATAGTTTGCGATTTTTTTACATTTGGTGCGCGAACAGCTGTAGAAAGAGCAATGTTTTGCGTAAACAAAGACGGTCGATATTGTTGTTGTAGTTGTGCTGTAACCGTACGTCACTCTAGTAACGCATACGCATAACGCATAGTAACGCAGATAAATCTCTATTCAAATGTCGATTACATTTTACTCCCTTATTTCTATTTATTCTTCAGCTTAAAATCTACAAAATGGATACGACCATGTTTTGTAACGATAGTTCGCTTAAAATATATCATCGTGATCGTAACACACCAGCTCGCGATTGTCCTTGTGTTTGCCCTTCTGCGACCGGTTGGTAGCGAGCGCGGACCAGACGGCCGACGAGCCGGCATCGTTGATCGGATTGATCTGGGGCTGACGGCGGGCCAGCTGCACCTGCAGCTGTATTCCCCCGACCGTCTTCGAATGCAGGTCGGCAATCGCCTTGTCGGCCGATTCCGTCTTCGAGAACGTGATAAACCCTCGCCCCTTCTCGATCTCCATCGATATGTTGAGAATTTCGCCAAAGTCGCTGAAGTGCTTCTTGAGAAAGTTCTCCGTCACCTTGTTGCCCGACACGTACACCGTGTTTCCGGAGCGTGGTTTGTCCTTCGATGCATCCGCGCCCGGTTTCGATTTGTCGCTCTGGTCCTCCTTCTCCCGCTCGTTGGCAAACTGTTGGTAGAGGTTCTGCACGCGGCTCGTTTCCTTCTCCGCCGGGCTGTTGGGAGTTTCGGCCGGCGTCGTCGACGCACTGGTCGCACTGCTGGACGGGGCGGGAGGCGTTGCGCTGGAACTTTCAAACTCCGTTGACGCACCGAACGATTGATACTGACCGGCGGGGGACATTTCCGGCTGGGTTCGCTTCCGCTCCTGACCCTTCGGTCGCTTGAAGGAACCCTCCTGTTTGGGCTGAGGTTTCTGTATCGCCTGTATGGCGCCGCTCTTCAACAGCTTACGGGCCACCTCGCGGGCATCTCTCGCGTCGGCGGGACGCTTGGGAAGCAAGTTCTTCTCCGGTTCCTGTTTCGGTGCCTTCAGCGCTTGGAGTGCTTTTTTCTTCTTGCGCAGCTTGGCATACTTTGCCTGAAGCATCAGCTCTTCTTCGGTAAGGTTTGACGGGAAGTGGATGTAAACCATTTTGGTAATTACGAGTACGATTTGCCAAGATACTCTCCAAAAAGAGTTTGAAGAGCAAACGTGCACAAAATGTTTTGCTTTGGCAAAGTTTGTTTGGATTGTTGACGTAAATAAAAGAGAAGCGTTACACCCAAGGTTACTAGATACTGCATTACTGCTTATTGTTCATTTACACGTGTGGATAGTGAAATGGGAAAGAGAATGCACAAAAATACAGCCATCGACTTGAATCACATTGAGAAAATAAAGAAAAAAACCAAATCAAATGATACAGTTTCACTTGTCCAATCGTTTAAGGTGTACTGTAAATAAAAATGAAAATAATTTCTCGTGTTATTCATGTGCACGTGTACACTCTGCTGCGGTTCCGCCATCGCCTGTAACGGCTTTCTGTCAAGTTGGTAGCTGTCATTTGGTGACACTTGACAATGCGTTATTTCAAAGACCGAAATTCAAAAGAACAAACCTGTAACGGCCAGCTGTGGAATGTTCCACAAATGTTCTATCGATTTTGTTGTTTTATTTTGTGTGGCAAGTCATTTGTAAGTGCAATAACAACAAAACCATCGCAAGTAAATGTGTTCTATTGCTGGATAATACATTTTCTTTTATATTTTCCCCACTTTTCCACTGTGGAATCTCATCCGGATCCCTCAACCAGTGGCTAAAAACACAGCGCCCGTAAGAAGCATCCTCGCCCTTTCGGAAATTATTAAATGCCAGACTCAGCAAACTAAAACGAAGGCAATTGTTGTAGCGAAGAAAGAGGGAACAAATCGCATCCCGCTCAAGGTAGCCTTTGGCAAAAAAAAACTGCTGCTGGACCAGATCGAAGGACGAACGAGTTATCGAACGCCTGCAAAAGGTTGTGAATAAGCGTATAGTTCTAAACGCCATCCCAAGCCAACGCCATCCTCCACCGAGTCGCTGTGCCAGTTTTAGGCGTGTACAGGGAGAGAGAGAGAGAGTGTGTGTGCGTGTGTCGCCATTGGGAAATAGAAAACGGTGTGCGCGTTCGGTGCGGTACGGCACGGAAGCGTAGCGGAGTGTGCTAAAGCAACAATTCTTCTCCAGACTTGCATCTCAGCGCCCAGCTGGGCAGCTCTCGGTCAGTAGGAAAGCCAGTGGGCAACGCGTCGCTGGCGAAGCAGAACGCCTCTATCGCCGTAATTATCGCGCGTTTGACATAAACGTACGAAAGGAAGGGCAGACCAGAGGAGGAGGAGGAGCAGCTGCATCTATTCACCATCCGCATTGCTAGTGCGCTAGAGTGTGCGGAAGAAAAGAGGTCTGGGGCAAGCGGAACCGCAACGCGTCCAAAAAGAAAAGACGAAGGTGTGCGTGTGTGTGCGTTTGGTTAGCGCAGATCAACAAGAAACGGGAGGAGCAAGAATGGCCCAAAACATCAACCCCGAGCGCGCACAGTCATCGAACCCATCGAAACAGAACGATGAGGCGCTGATAAACAACAATAACCAGGCGGTTAGCAAACGGTGAGTGTTGTTTCCAC
>KI920957.1:0-10335 GCA_000473525.2 Anopheles melas | reverse complement strand
GAAAAATGCTTGGTGGCACACTTGTCCCAAATTCCGCTATAGTAGTTTAAAGTTGCTGGAGATTTCTTTTTAACCGTTAAATAAACTATTATACTTTAGTGTATAATAAATGATTAATTACAGACCCGTATTGTTTTAAATTACAATTATTTAGCAAAAGTATTTTTATATAAAAAATAAACAGCTGATTGAAATTGAACAGCAAATGAATGTTTATCTATTTTAAGAGACTCTTATTACTTCAATACTCTCGTGGTGAGCTTAATTCTTAAATAGGCTACGCGAGACAGTTTTTTGTCCATACGAACGTCCATACCACCATCCACCGTCCATAAGACCATACGAACTACACTTTTTACGGGAGTGTAGTTCAATATGCAGGTCTGGATCGACAACGGTTGTTGTGCCAAAGAAGAAAAAGAAGTAGTTTAGTATATTGAATGTGTTTGTAACAATTTTAAGAGCAATAAAAATGGCAAGGAACATCAACTTGCATAGTAACATAAGTATAGGAAGCATATAGAGAAGCCTGCAAAGAGTAAGAAAATACTCTTTTTAATAAAACAATAGAAATTTAAAAGGAAATATTTCGTTTCCATTAGATAAGCGTTTAAAAATACGAGTAAAGTAAATTGAAGTTATGCATGTGTGCAAACCAAGCCCCTCTACACACTCAATTATCTGCGCGTAAACTCCATGGTAAACCTCGATTGAATACGTCTGTTGCGTCAAATAAGAAGAATGTTAGTCCTCCTTAGCACTGTATAAACTGAAACGCAGAATCGTTTAGCCTACAGGATCCGAGGTCATTTACGGTCTATCACCTGCTTTTAATGAAACAGAATTCCCTAGGGACGTTTTCTTGATGACTTCTATCATATGTATAATTACTCGGCGTGGTAATAGGTAATAGGCAATCATTACTGAATGAAAATAGAAGGCGGGTTTTACCTGTGCCTACATGTACGCACCCACAAAGGAAACGTTGGAAATATAATTGACCACAACAGGAACAAGGCTCATCTACGGGTAAACTGAAAATTAATAGGTTTTACGTTCAAACGGACATTTTGTGAATCTTCCGGATGCTGTTCATTTTCTCTATGGAAAGGCTATGGCACGTGTTGCAAAGGATTCGCTCCTAACATTCCGTCGAGCTTTTGGATGTTTGTGTATTCCTGCACCTGATTATCTTTGCTTAGGTTCCATCTCATCCCTTCCCACACGGGAGGAGTACATCTCCTTTGCTTGCTACGAAATACGAACTTTTTGCGATAAAATGCAAGTGCGTTTAATGATGCAGGTTGGTGAAGGGTGAAGGGTGAAGGAAGTCGAATGAAAATGATGGCAAAAATCGATATCCATTCGTTACGTCAACTGTGGTGACGCAGTTTTATACTCATCGAAACCGGTCGTTATGCTTCGGGCTTTTGCCACACACGCGAACCTTTCTGCTCGCAGCTGTTGAATAATGTGTGTGATACTGTTTTTAACAATTTTGTATGATTTAGATGAATCAAACTGCTTTATTGAAAATATCAGACAGGCAGATCATTATTATTTGGTTGGGAAGTAGATATCGATTACTATGTGGAATAAAGATAACCCTTGTTTCCATCTATACTCACACACACACACACACACACACCAACATATTGAAGCAAAAGTGTGCTGTTGCAATTGGCAAGATAAATTAATCCTATTTCTTGAACAATATTTTTCTTGCTGCAAATTCCCAGACATGACCCTGCGTACAAAGCGCTAAGAAATGGCGTGCAGGAAAGGGTGTTCCTTGGCAAACGACGTCAACTAAAAATAGAAACTGCCACATAGCCACACTTCGCTTTGTGTCCTTTTGTGGCGTATGCGTGTGCAGATCCTGACGCAAACTCGCTGCGGTGCTCGCTACATTTACGGGAAGATCGTTTTGTCTCTGTTCAGTATCAGGTCGGTTGGTGCGCAAGGATAGTAACTCCTGATTAATGTGATTCATCGTATCTACCTACACACTCTATAAACTCTTGCAGACAGCGTAACGAGTGGTGTTGGTGTTTGGTCCCATCAAATATGGGGGAGAGTTTCATAGAGCAGCTTAAAGAGACGTTATCAAGAGGCGAACGTACCGCGTTGGAAGGTGCCTTGTATTTGTGTGCTCACATTGCCCTCGTTAGCTCGTTGTCAGACGTTTGTTATTGTAGACTGCATAGCGAAGTAAAGTAAACTTATGTTTCACTCTTTCAATCACTCTTTCCAGTTGTTGCGGAAGTTTCTGGTAACTTCCACGACGCCAGAAGAAAACGATACTTAAAATTGTTTCCCAAACATGTCAAAACGTTCGTGGGTTACCTTTTCCTCTTCCGATCATCTAAAGGTTGACTATTTCATCTCAAATACGAATTTTGGTGTCCTTTTTTAATCCCACACATTCATTATACGCCACAGATCACAGACCTTTCATCTCGACTGCACGGCGGTGACCTTTTTTGTGTGGTTGATGTTATTTGCTGCTAACACCCATCAAGGTTTTGAGGGCGACAAAGGACTATCACCAGAACTGGCATATTCCTCCGACACACATTCCACTAGACTATTTCCAGAGTTTCCATCTTGATCTTTTCTTTCTCCACCGCGCTAATGACTATCTAGAGACCATTACGTTTTGTTTTCGCGCTGGCCGGTAACCTTCGAAGGGTCCAGCAACATCCTGCAACCGTCTTTCTTTTGAAATTGGTTGCGTCTGTTCAGCATAGTTGGACCGTTTGGTCTTGTAGGCTGAAGACACACGTTTAGTTTATTGCATCTTGGCATGAGAGCTCGGTGAGAATTGTTTTGCTTTTAACTGTAGCGTTGAAGGTTGCCACAGTAAGGATATTTGATTATACTCTGGAGTGTACGCATCACGTAATAGTTTTCTGTTCGTCCTTCGTAAGTAAAGAACGTTAAGACTTGTATCTTAGCAGATGTGCTAACGTACGACCGAATTCTCTAGTGAAAAAAAAACTTTTTTTATTTATTCAGTTCCAAAAGATACAGTGAACGTTTTTAAATTTCACACGCAGTTATACCATTCATAAAAAAAAGCTATAGGTGCTGCCCCCGGATTGTGTTGATTTGTTGGCACTACCCGGTTTTGGCATGGGCTATGAACTTTCTAAATCGTTGTTTTATTTTGCAAATTGTATCAATAACTTCTACAATTATAAGTATGTGCTAAACAGTTTGCAGATGGATTGGTTGGCACGTTGTGCTTAAAATAACTATGCCTTAGAATAGAACCAGATTAGTATCCTTAAATGTTGTTGTGCAAACGTGGGGAGTGTCGAGGATCGTTTATACATATTTTTTATTTTTTTAAAATGAAACTTTACCTTCTTTTTCAAGTGTTTGCCATAGTCGTTGCTGCGTGTTGGTCGCGGTGTTATTACTCTGAACTCTTAATTTCAAACTTCATACTTCAAACTTCAAACTAAATATCTCTTAAATGTATACTGTTTTGTACCTCCATCACATTTTTGTTTTTTGGTTTCATTACATGGTTATTAGTAAGTTTAGTTTACAAATGCGTATTTTTTAATTTTTATGTTTGCAAATTATTTTTGAAAATGATTCAGTAGTTCCGGAGGTTGCTGGCAACAAACACCATGATACGTGATTTATATATAAAGAGAGAAGAGATATCAGTAATTATCATTTTTTTTTAGTGCAAAAACGGACCATAATATGTTATGTAGAACTTTTAGCTGATGTGTAAGTAGCTAGTTTGCAGAAGGACGCTTTCTTAAACTATTACATATACTTACTACTTTATGTATGCTCTTCTTATGCCAGTGCACGCAACGTTTACACCAAACTTTTGCTTTGCAAAACAATTTACTGTGCTTAAAGCGAAATGCATCTGTTCGCACAACCCGTCAGAAACTGTAATGCGTTGCGTTTCCATTCATTTGAATTTTATTTTTAAACCGCACATGCATACCACTTACACATCACCGCCGCCACTAATGCCAACGCGCCATCACGTTGCTGTCGATGATGTGTCCTATTCGACCGAAAGTTTTCTCTTCGTGTTTCAAAACAACCGCAAACGGACGCCTTTTCAAGAGTTTCACCACACGTCCCACTACGTGCTGCTGTTCCCTTAGTCTCACACCCGTGCCTAGAGTGCCGTGACTCGCGACGGATCCTGTCAATCAGTGTTTCCGCAAAATATTTTGCCAACAGAACAGGGAATACACGGCATGGTGCGGCTAGCGAAACCATAGCCCCAGCAGTAGGGAATGAAGCCTTTCCTCACTCAGTATTAAGGCTTGCGCGCGCACTTTCTCGATGGAAGCAAAGCAGGGAGGGATGGTCCGGGGCATAGGGTATGGACGTTGAGTTCAAACCGTTCATCAGTTGATCGCTTTGCATACACATTTGGCAGCGTGACGTTTTTCCAGGACCCAGCTTTGCAATTCATGCTATGTTCGTTTTGTTTTTCCTGTTTTGCTTTTCGCTCCTATCCTGTTGGGTTGTTTCCTGCTTTATAATGCAAGCTGATTCGGTGGCTTTTGGGTGCCGAAACAAAAGCACGGAGGGAACATTTGCTCACAAGGGTTGCTCACTTTTCTGCCACAATGTTGGAATGTCGGTGTTTTCCGTCATAATTTTTCCCATTTTCTCTCCTTCTTCCCTGCAGTGGCAGAATCCTTTTGATTGTCTGTTTTTTGCTCTCGCTCTCGCGCTTTATGTTTCACCGTTGAGATGTGTTGTGCATTGGAATCGATAACGATAAAGTATCACACAAGGCGCCATTGGACGGTACTGCGCATGTCCCTAGGACACAAACTCGCGCCCATTCCCTTCTCAATTTGCACCAAAAGTGTGGCTCTTGTGCGAGCATTAAAACCGTGTCCAAGTGTTCGCTCAGCTGAAAAATACCACCACACACGACGGTATGACAAGTCTGTGCCTTGCTCACGGGGCAGCAACATTCAAAGGATATTGAGCGATTCCGTGAAAAGACTGAGAGACTACCGGATGTCTTTCTGGTGAGCGAATCATTATCGTGTACTCTCCTACGCGAGTACTCTCCTCATTTGGGAAAAAGCGATTCAGTTCCAAACTAGCCTTCTTCCAGCATGGATTGAAAACGGAACGGAACGCAAAACCCACCCCAAAAAACCGTGTGCGGGCGCACAGTATAGCATTACAGAAAAATCAATTCCAACGGCAAACTAGCACTGGCAGCACTCGACACCTAGTGGACTAGCGTATTTCACCCTGCCCACGACGGCACACGTGTACCGCCGAGTGTGTGTGTGTGTGTGTGTCTGTGCGTGTGTGTGTGTCCGTGTACGCGTGCACATCACACCTCCAACAACAACAACAACAACACAATTGGGCACTTAGAACAGTGCTTTAGAGCAAGGCACTTTTTCCACATCGGCCAAAAAGTTGGTCAAATTTTCATCTCCTCTGTAAGTGTTACACATCCTGCGTTACAAGTGGTAAAGGAGGGTTGGTTATTCGTTTCTTTCGTTCGAGGTCATTGCTTCGTCCACCCATCTCCTCGCCCTCTCCCTGTCGTGGCAAGGGGTGGTGTAAGAATATGCCAGCCATTGATTATTCATGGTTTAGAGGTGAAAATGGCTTATAAGGGTTTAGCTACATTGCTATGTGTGTTTCTGTGTATGAATAAAAGCAAAAACTGCTTGCATCGTCCAGTGGCTGTTAATAGTATGCAAAATCATCTTAATTATCGACTACGACGCATGCAGACAAGCGAATACTTGTTAAAGGTCATGTCCGCTGATAGCATTCGTGGAGGGGATGGGGCGTGCGTGTATATAGCTGAGTGGTGGGTGAATAAGTATGTGTGAAAAGGTTATTTGTGCATATGGTGCATTGAAAGGATGACAGTTTCAATCAGAATTTGTATTTGAAAAGGATTATAATAAAAGTTACTCTCCATATCATATGAAGTGTATCAATAACATTAGTTCTTCCACTTGTTCTGTTGCTAAAATGTTAATATACTACTGTGCACGTGTTACCTGAAGCTTGCTCAATGGTGAAAATACACCACAAAAACGGTGAAAGAAGTAGGGTAAAAATAAAATTCTGCAGCGCCATTTTGTGAATTTCCAAGTGCAATTTTCCATTCAAAGATTTTCCATCCATCTCTCGGTAGTTTTGCTCTCTAGCCATGTCTCTCCCATGTCTTGCTCTCGCTCGCCCGGAATGGAAACATACGTTAGAAGCAAAAGCACGGCTATGAGCTGAAAGAGAAAAATGTGTGCTCACTCGTGATTTCCACGCGAGGAAAACTAAGGATATTTTTGCGTTTTCCGACAGCAAGAGAGTGATAGCGCTGCTGAGCATTGGTTGGTGTGAGTGAATACGTTACAGTGAGAGAGAGAATAGCTGTGAGTGAAATATCGGAACGGATTTATTAACATTGTCGTCATCGCTGTGCGATTCTGGAAGCTTTGTGAAGAAAATAGCAGTAGTTGTATAATGCTTAAGTCTGTCAATAATCTATAGTTTTTGTTTAGTTGTTCCATATTTCTTTGTGTTTTGCTTTTTGTACTTTTGTACTGTATAAACAAAATTAGTCCCAAAAATCAAATCTTCGTTCGTTGCACGTTTGAGTACTACAAATATCTTCTTCCAGTACATCAGTAAAATATCAGGTATTTATGTGAATTATTAAGTATTATCCAACTCACAATATGGTACATCTGGTTGGCATGGTACTTGAGACAACTACACTCGCCAGAATCACTTCATCCTTGAAGCATCCTTGTGGAAGCGTTCGTTTGTTGTCCGACGGCAGCGAACACTCGAGGTCAGGCCGTAGTAGTAGTAGTAGTAGTTCCTTAGCCATTTGGGCTGCCAAGCCCCATCTGGTACGTGATCTGTCACGAACCAGAGCGCTGATTATCTGCATTATCCTCTCAATCAGTATCGGGCAAGTTTCCGTACACAAAACACTCCCGTTGTATGCATTATGGCAGTGGAGGCACCACTGTGGGCCCACGACCCCAAAATGGTAGATCATTTGTTCCCTTCCCAAAGCACAGTGAGTGGGCCCCACCGCTTACGATGTGGAAGAGAATGAGTGCTCCTCCGATATCGATTGAGGGAAGTTTTTTCCCTCAAACCCCCAAACAGAAGAAAGAGCGAGACGTTATTTGTTGCGGGATAGACAAACGCTCCTGCTGGAGAAGGAAACAAAGTTACCCACACAGCCACACGATCCATACATTCACACGTGCACAAAAAGGCTGACCAATCTAGCGTGGGATAATCTTTTGCCACAAGTACCAGCGGGAAGGTGGGAAAAACGGAAGGCTTTGATATCGATTTTCCTGACCAACACACCCATATGCGAGGGAAGATGTTGCTCTTTTCTGGCTCTGCGGTACACAAAGAGAACAACACAACAGTGTACGAATGTGTTCTACGTCCACCCTTGGGTGCATGTCGTGCTTTTGAATCGACACGAGCTAATAATAAGAATAAATAAATGAGTAGGAAAATGGAGCACACCAGGATGAGTCATCCGTTTTGCTGCGGGCCAGCCCAGTGGCCTGGTACGAGGAAGTAGAACAGAACGTACAGTGTTGCCTGTATGTGTCTAGCGGTATTCCACAAGCAAAAGAGGATGAGATGCAATTTGCATGGCACCATATTTCCGTACTGCAGCTGATGCCCTCACTAATGGATCCTTTTCGGGCAGGAAAAGGCGCCCGCCTGCCCACACGGCTTGCTCTGTGTGCGTGTGACGATGTGAGCGTGTGGCCTGCGGCAGTAAGTTACCTTGAAAAATGTCCCTGCCGTCTAATAGTAGTGTTGGTGAAGTAGTTAGAAACTGCATCTACCATAGAGCAGACCACACATGCCCTGTTTGTCGCAAGAACGAACGAACGATTCCACCCTTCGTCGAAGAGGTATGGGGGCTTAATGCATGTGAAGAATTATTTTCGTTCGGAAACAGACAATCAATAGCAAAGAATCAGAGGTTGTCGACCCGTGACCCGTTAGTGGAATCATACGGAATTAGATTGGACTGCATGGTGGGGGTGATGATATGAAGAAATAGCACAAACAAACTGCTCATGGAATATAATTCAAATGCAATGGCTTGACTGTATGATGCACCTGTCTTAAGCTTAATTTGCATCTATGTACCTCATGTTGCATATTCCATTTTCTAATAAAATAATATCGTTAGCGCATCAAAAAAAGTTTAACAAAATAAATTAAATATGTCACATAAATAGAGGTCAAACAAATAACATATAACTTTTAATGTAATTTGTCGATATGTATATGAAAAGTCAACTGGAATGTGATACTAACAAAAGGAAAATATAGAATTTGTACACATTGGTTGAGGAATAATTTAAATATTCGAAAGACGCGAAAGATCCCCGTAAGTCGGACGGGTTCGATACCCATTCAGACCGTTGCACTGTAGAATGAACATTATATTTGAATTATGTATGACATTGGCATATAAAAATGTCTAGATTTGAAATCTTATTCAAAATATACTATTCCTTGTCTTTAAAAATAAAGGCATCCACTTATAATACAGGTTGTTGTACTGTTATACTGTCGCGGAAATCTAAAAAACAGCTCTATACTTTACTTTTTTTTTACACGGTCAACATTTGCCATATGTGTGTTTGTACACTTATCGGTCATATTGTATCACGTAAAATAAATGTCAAGAATAACATAACAACATCGCCATTAATATTGATGTCTGCAAAAACCGTTCGCCCACAACCACCGTACGACCATTACAAAGGCAAACATAGTAAGGCGAACGGAGCACAACGCCACACTAGTAATGGTGGCTTTATCCTTGCACTGAAATATAATACGCACTGGCAAAATCCATCGTCAGCAAATGGACGAATGATATTGAGTAGTGGTAGAGTCGTTTCTGCCAAAGGTAATATTTGCTATCATCTGTGTCTAGTCTTGGGTTCGTTTCGGTAAAACCAATTCAGTTTGCTGTACTATGTAAAACTTCATCGTACAAAAGCAAAATATGGTAGAGCAAACCGAAGCCTTGTTTGGAAGACACTGTACACAGTACCCACAACGCATGAGTCACGCTATTGGACTTGCCAGCGACTTGGCTCCCTGGAATGGCTCCAGGTTGCCGTCAAGCGGGTGTATTTGTACGAACGAGCGAAGGTAGCAAGCAGTTCACCGATGTGAAAAGTCGCCCAGAAGTCGCGACTGGATGGATGGATACTACGCTACGTGATTCATCCAATTTGCTTTGTTAATGTTTCAGGGTAGCTATACGTTGGAAGCTCCATCTGGGGGTTGGTGATAGGGATGGATGGATGTGCTACTAATACTATTGTGCATTCGCAAACACACCACGAACGGCTTGGTTTTCATCCAATAAAAAATCAATATCCATTCAGTTCTTACAGACACGTTCGATTGTGTCTGCATTAGGACAAACAGGTTTAAAGGATCGCATGTGTAGCCAGTGGGCATAATACCACACCATTGTAGAAGGTGTTGTCGGTTTAACTTTGTGCTTTGCCGACGGTAAAGCTCTGTAACACAAATGATTAGGTCAGCAGGTCAGGTACCAGGTAATGAGAGAAAATGATTATGCATTTTTACAAAGTTGCATTTCTACTGACTCCCAACTGACTGCACTGAATTGTTCTGGACGTGTTAGTCATAATAGTATAAATATTTTGTTATGTTAAGGGTACGGGGTTGTTAATTTATCTGGTTATTGTTTGATATAATATTTTTGTTATGTACCTCATACACTGAGCCGAAATGCGTCAAGTATAAATCCGACAAAAAAAACACGAAAATTGACATGGTTCAGGGCAAAGGCCATTTCAAATGACCGCACCATGGCTACTTGTAGAAGTTTCCATGTGTCCTTCCTGCGAGAAGGATATCCTATGCTTTTACATCTCCCTACCCACTTCTTGCGATCCCTTTGCGATTAAATCGCGTAAAAAGAAAAACAAACCATACGGAGTAGTGCTGTCGCTGGCAGACTTCTGGCGCCAGCATTTGCGTGTAATGAATGGCTTGTGCTTTGCGTTAGCACTCAAACTCAACAACGAAAAAAAGGGAGAAACATTCAAAAACATTTTTGCATGACAGCTAATGTCCTTGTACTACTACCTACAAGTGGTTCAAAGTATTTGCTCGCTGAAGTATGATGGATGTAGTGTATAATGTGGAGAAAAAAGCTCACTTTTTCAGAATCGCGGTAGCAAAAATATCAAGGACCTAACAATGAATTAAATTCGTGTAAAACAAACAAATGCTTTAGATGTCGTCATATTGTTA
>AXCO02006391.1:0-16504 GCA_000473525.2 Anopheles melas | reverse complement strand
CGCCAAGAATCCACCCGCAGCCCCGGGGCGTTGTAGTTCTCTTTCCAGAACCCTTTTTCGGGCCACGGAGCAATGGAGGGTGGAGGGTGCAAATTTGATTCACTTACTCACCTTCCACGGACGCACGAACCCGCCGGTAACACCACCCTCATTGAAGGTACAATCATGCACGTGTTGTAAAAATAATAAAGGAACCGATTCTACCAAGAACAAGACAGGGTTGAGGTTTGGTGGCAATGGCACAGGGAAGAAAAAGCTGGCACCGAACCGCCGGGGTGGCCTTCGTTGGAGTTGAAGGGGAAAAGCTGAAGGAGAGCGTTGGGAGCCAATATAAATAGGGAACAATTGGCGAAAGCGGTTAATCAGTGTACGACTTTACCGTCTCGCACCTCGTTCTAGGCTAGGCTTCGGCTCGATCGGCAAACCTCACGTAACTCAACAAGCAAGAAATTGCAATATTCGCCTACGATCCTGTTATCCGCGTGTGCGTGCGAGTTTGTGTGAGCGTGTGTACGAGTGGCTTACTACGAATATCGACCACCATGTCCGTGTCACAAATACTGCGCGTGTTGGCGATCGGTTGTTTTGTGATCGAATGCACTCAAGCAAACGTAATCATGTACGATACTGAGGAGAACAGCATCGATGGCTCGAGCGATTTTATCGACCTGACCCATCTGGGACCGAATCTGTTTGGGGAACCTGATGAAGAGGTGGGCAAACTGGTGGCCAACTTCAATCCGGAAACCGATGCCGGCAATGTGGAGGAATTGGGATCTTACGTCGAGGGTGACATGCTGATCGATCGTCCCGAAGGACGGAATGGCCTATCAAATACAGCCACCCGTTGGCCCAATGGTGTGGTACCGTTCGTGATTTCGGGAAACTTTGGTAAGTAACGCTGCAGAGTACAGTGCGCGGCCGTATTCCTCTACTCAAGCCTTTGATCGTCTTGTAATGTCTGAACAGATGCCAAGGGTATGCAACTGATCGAGCAAGCCATCAACGAGTATCACACGAAAACGTGCATCCGATTCGTGCCGCGTATGGGCGAAAAGAACTATGTTTCCTTCGAAAGTTCCAGCAGTGGGTGCTGGTCCAGCGTGGGAATGATTGGTGGCAAACAGGCGGTCAATCTGCAGATTCCCGGCTGCACCACACTCGTCGGTACCGCCATACACGAGATGATGCATGCGCTCGGCTTTCTGCACGAGCAGAACCGCGAGGATCGCGATGATTGGGTGCGAATTCGCTACGAAAACATCAAGGCCGGAACGTCGAACAATTTCGAGAAAGCCAAGAAGGGTAGCACCAACAGCTTCGGCGTAGCGTACGATTACGCCAGTATCATGCACTACTCGTCGAATGCGTTCTCAACCAACGGCAACCCCACGATCGAAGCGAAGGTAAGCACGGTTCGCCACCGGTTCACCCAGTTCGGAATCAACCTTAACTCAAACAGCACATCCTTTGGCTATGATCGTTACTCACACCCATTTAACCTTCCGCTACATTTTCCCATTTTCACACACAGAAACCATTCTCTGGTGACATGGGCCAACGGATCGGGTTCAGTAAGAGCGATCTTGCCAAGATTAATCTCATGTACGGGTGCAAGTAAAGCACAGAATGGGCACGGACCATCGAACACACATCCACAACACACCCACTTCAAACTAACCTTTATCCGACCTCTCTTCCTGCGAATCGGCCAACTCGAATGACCATTTCGGTGTATTGCGAGAGCCTTTTTGTGATGCTAATAAAGTCTACTAGTTTTCGCATACATTTGTCTATGAACGCTTAGTATCATTACCATGAGCCTTACGGTCTGCGATTCGCTTTTCTCACGAGCATTGCGCTATTCACCACTCTGCCATTCACCGTCTACCGTTCATCCACGTGGGAAATTCTTTCTAGCGCGCCGGTGGTAATAAAATGGGCCAGCGACAAGGATTCTCCTCCAGCGATCTGGTCAAACTGAATGCCATGTACGGATGTAAGGGCAATTCAGCAGCTGCCACTAGCTCAGGCACTAGTCCGCAAACGCAGCGTCCTGGCCGACCGACGCGTCCCTCCCGACCAGCAGGCAACAATCGTCCCGGAAATGGCGGAGCACAGGTTGCCAGTGCCATTGTAAACCTGATTGGATCCATCTTTGGTGAAGAAGATACCAACACTACCGCAATTGCGGGGGAAGTTGCGTGTCGCTGAAACTTTAGTGCTTCCAACATATCAACTGTACTCTGTATTTAGCCACTTATACCGAACTACCTCGTTTACCCACGGATTGTTTTTTTAAACCTTTTTTATCAACATGAATAAAAGCATACGTGCCTCGCACGCGTTCTTGTTTCCATAGTCTAGGCCGTTTGACTTTTCTCTGTTCACATTTGTTACACACTCGCTGTTCTACCATTTTCGTTCCAGAAACCGTTGAATGGTGCTAAGATGGGTCAACGGGAAGGTTTTTCGTGGAGCGATATGGAAAAACTGAACCGGATGTACAAATGCCAGGGAAGCTTGGGAAATGGCCAAACAGTTCTTCGTCCTCCCACATTTGCCATCTTGCCCTCAACTGGAGTGTCCGCGCCAGTAAACCCGTCGGGTCCGAATGCCGGTGGGTCGCCGTATTTCCCACCATCGGGGCCTTCTCCGTTCAATCTGTACTATCCTCCAGCAGGAGGATTTGGGCCAATGTTACCCTACAGACCGTATCCTTCCGTTGCTGGTTATGGGCCCGGGTTTGGTTATTATCCGCATGATACGGACACAAGTGAACATGAAGTGGCCGAAAGATTGTAACCCGGCTACAGAGACTTCAAACAAACTCCAGCATATATACGTTTAAAAAAAACATATAATTGGGAACGCCTAAAATAAATCATTACATTAATATACAAAACCATTGCACTCTACTGATATCGCTTGTTAACCAGCATCCGAGAGCGGGGAAGTTTGCACTGGCTCAGTGTATGCGACCGGTACTGCATCTCTGGCGCTGTTACGCGTTTTCGCACATTCTCTGCCAGCTGCTGGTGTTCCGTCGGCAACACTATACGCTCGTCGTGCTGATTCACGTCTTGTCCCTCGGCACATTCCGCACACTGCTGGCTGCCGTACAGGGTGCTAATTGGGGTGTCCTCTTCTACTGCCGCTCCAGTCGCACTCATTTTAACCAACGCCAACACCTTCCGCTCAATGGCAGACAGCGCATTCATTAAGCACTTGTTTGTCAATCGGTCATAAGTGGAACTGATAGAACCTCCCATTAGCTGCTGTATTTTTGTTCGCTCAAACCCTACCAGCGACAGCGCCTGTTCGATCACTCCGAGCTTTACCGCAAGTTCTTCCTGCTGCAGACAAACCTCCTCCTGCAGCTTCGTCGAGTGCCGCTTAGCTTCCAGCAACTCTTGCATATCTTGCTTCACTGACCGCTCTTCGGAAAGCCTTTTGCGTTTCTCCCCCTCCAGCAAACGCTCGCTATCTTTCTCCAAATCTCGGGCGATCCCATTCACCTCCTCAATCTTTGCATTCGTTACATTCAAATACCGGAACAACGCTGTATACTTGTCCTGCTGTTTTTCGATTTGAAACAGAACATCCTGGATGGCGTCAAGCTGCAAATATTCCATGGTACTGTTAATGACGGCACCAAACCTATCGATCTTTTCCCAGTTAGCCATTTTGAAGCGATTGCGCTTCCGAACCAAACTTGGGTCCAGCTCGGCGATCGCCCTTTTGTAGCCCTTCGTCCGTAAGAACTCATTAACATGCCGCGTGCCAACGATCTGCCGTTCCACCTCGATCATCTCTTGCGTTCGTGCCCGCTTATCTCGGGTTTCCTGGACTTTTAGCGAATCGATCCGATGGCACAGGTCCTCACCCTGATTAAACGCCAGCGTAGCGCGCTCAATCATGTCGAGCAAAAACTTCCTATTCCGGTTCAACTCTCGCACATACTGATGCCACTGCTGGTTATACAACTTGCGCTCGCCGAGCTTGTTATCGATCTCATTGCGATGCTTCCGATTTTCGGCATGCAGTTTGCCTTCCAGCTTGCGCGCATTATCAAGCCGGCTCTCCAAGGCAGCAAGCTCGGTGCGTGACTTCTCCAACGCTACGCGGTAAACGTAATCCGAGGGAACTGCTTTGGTGGCGCTTTCTAGTTCAGCGTTTGCGCGCTTAATCTGCGACAACAGTTCATTTGTGTCAGTCTTGGCAGCTTCGATTTGTCTTTCGTACCGTACGGCATCGTCCAGCATCCGGAGGATGTAGCGGCGCAGATTTTCGGCCTCCCGACGATACACGGGAGCATTGAAAATTTTTAGTTTTAGCTCTTTTTTAGCTTTTTCATGCTCTAAATGAATCAACCGTTTGTTCAAACATCGTATTTGGAAAGCTTCTGCAGTTTCTCCTGGCTTAATAGCATCTATCTTCTGGTACCGATGCTTCCATCGGACAATCTCGGCCCGCTCACGCTGGATTTGGTCGATACAGTCTTCGGCACTAAGATTTTCAATCGGCCCAAAAAAGGCAGGGACAAGCGCTCCGTTTGCCATACTGAAAAGCGGAATGCTTTATCTTCAACGCGGCAATGTTTGCTTCGACAACCGATAGGTATCGTGCTGTGCTGCGTGTACTCTGTGTAAACTGTTTTTCTTAGCAAATGCGTAAGATCGTAGAACGCTTTGAGATTTCATTCTTCGGACAAAGTTATTTCTACCATTTCCAAACGCACGGATTTGAAAGTTGGTCTCGCTTATCTCGCAATAAACCCTTTTTCTGCAATTCTCGAAAATGCAACGTTTTGTGGAGTCTTTCAAGCTCCTCCGCCGCGGAGCTCATACCATTCCGAAGCATCTCGAATGCATTCCGAATGAACGAGACCCGCCGTTCTCGAAAATGGTGGAATATTGCTTTCACAAGGCCTGCATTGTGCTTGAACCACAGCTAATAGAATCGATGAGCAAGTATCCTTCGATGGCCCCAGAAAAGCGAGCCAATCGGGTACAGGCAATCTTGAAGATCATCTCGAACAACTCTAGTACACTGGAGTTTCAGTTTCCGTTCGTGCGTGACGACGGTCGGTATGAAATGGTTACGGCTTTTCGGGCCCATCACTGCCTTCACCGTCTTCCAGTGAAAGGTGGTATTCGTTACTCGAGCGATGTTTGCAAGGACGAGGTCGAAGCACTTTCGGCACTGATGACCTTCAAGTGTGCCTGCGTAAACGTACCTTTCGGGGGTGCCAAAGGAGGAATCATAATCGACCCTGCCAAGTATAGTGAGAAGGAATTACAAAGCGTCACCCGGCGCTACACAGTAGAGCTGGCAAAAAAGAACTTCATCGGACCGGGGATCGATGTGCCGGCCCCGGATATGGGCACGACTTCGCGCGAAATGTCCTGGATAGCCGATCAGTACGGGAAAACGTTCGGACATCGCGACATCAACACGATGGCCGTCGTTACAGGCAAGCCACTGAATCAGGGAGGCATTCGAGGCCGTACAGAAGCCACCGGTAAAGGCGTATACATAGCGACAAATTGCTTCACGCGTGAGGCAAGCTGGATGCGCGAGATCGGTCTCGAGCCCGGATTGGAAGGAAAGACCGTGATCGTACAAGGGTTTGGCAACGTTGGCCAGTACGCTGCAGAACACTTCCATCGAGCGGGATGCAAAGTTATCGGCATCATCGAAAAGGATGTTTCGCTTCACTGCAAGTCGGGAATTGATATCAAAGCACTGAGTCGATACAAAACACAGCAGAAAACAATTAAAGGATACCCCAAGGCAAACGAATTTAATGGAGACCTGTTGCTAGAAGAGTGCGATATTCTCATACCGGCCGCCATGGAAAAATCAATCACTTCGGAGAATGCCAAAAACATAAAAGCCAAGATCATCGCCGAGGGAGCCAACGGACCCACGACACCGGCGGCAGACAAAATTCTACAGGAACGCCGCATTCTCGTCATACCTGACCTGTACTGCAATGCCGGCGGCGTTACTGCGTCATACTTTGAGTATCTGAAAAACATAAATCACATCTCATTCGGTAAGTTATCCTTCCGCCATGAAGCGCAGAATTTGCGGGAGGTGCTCGCATCGGTACAAGAATCATTGCGGAGTGCCGGAGTATGTGTTACTTTAACACCCAGCAAGCACTTGAAGCATTACTTTGAGCATGCCAGCGAGGCCGATGTGGTAACTTCCGGACTACAATTTGTGCTAGAAACAGCTGGAAAAGGTATTATGAACGTTGCTTCGCAGCACCAGCTATGTTTGGACATCCGGACTGCCGCTTACATCTGGTCGGTGGAGAAAATTTTCAAATCCTATGAAGAAGCAGGACTTTCAATGTAAATGTAACAAGGCGTATAGCATTGAAATCACGTATTATTAGTCCAAATTTTAATTCTTCTCAATAAATGTTTACAATTTCTATTCGCTGTATTGATTTAACGGAGAAAAGTATTTACTGCACTACTTACCTTGAATCCGTATGTTGCAATTTTCGCTTTCCATCGATTCAATTAAATGCCGTTTTTAATGTGTTGCGATTGTACTAATACCACAAAGCTTCAATGATGGTAAATTTTCGGAGATTAGTTGATCGAGAACTTAATACTGTTTTAAAGGTAGGTGCACACTCTGTTGTATTAGTTGAAACTTGAACAGTAAAGTAGCTGAGCCCAATTTTGCAAATTTGTATACCCTTATTATTCAAATAGAGCTTCTTTTATCAAAACCGTTCCAAAGCTTGTTTGCCTTCAATCTAAACATCAATGCTCATATCATCCGCACTAGTATCGCTCATGGGGGACGTTTTCGTGTACCATTCGTCAAAATTGAGCTGCATGCGCAAGGTAGGTCGTGGAGCACTATCCCTAACATCTTCACTGTCACCTTCGGCGACATTGCAAGTATTTAGTTTGTCTAAAGTTTTACTCTCTTCCTTAGGCTTTTCCGCTTGATCTCCTTCCTTATCGCCGCAATCTTCCTCGGCATCCTCCGCAGCATAGAATGGAAGCGATTGCACCTCTGTCAGATCTTCGATAACGTACTTCAGTACAGTAGTGGTAAACACGTCATCCCGTTTCAGAGACAAACTTTTGTGGAATGAATCTACTGCATCGTATAATTGACCCATTAACGCTTGCACATATCCGATAGCTGTGTACGTGGCAGCATTCAACGGCTTCAGAGAAAGGGCCCATCGGTGGAACTCCAGAGCTTCCTCGTACTTTTTATTTTTCCGGCAACAGTGTCCCAAATTGTTCAACAATGGCTCCCACCGGGCGGTCAGCTGTTCATTATTCTGCTTCACCATATTGCGCACCATTTCCAACGTGCTGCGGAAAACTTCCTCTGCACATTCGTAATGCTCACACTCATACTTGATCACGCCTAGCTCGTGCAAAACGAACACGTCCAGGGGCGCGATTGACATAGCTTGGTAGAAAAACTTTTCAGCCATTGCATGGTTTTTGGTCAATCCACATTCAACTCCGATGTACAGCAGTGGCAGATGGCATCCGCGCATCAGTTGCGTGGCCTTAAAATAAGCTGCCATTGCCTGATCATGCTCGTTTTCCTTTGCAAACGAATGGCCGTATGCTAACCAAGCCGGACCGTACAGGCGGTCGAGAGAGGTTGCTTTGGAAAGATAACGACGCGCTGGATCACTTTTACCGATCAAATCATAGTAGCACCCCACGGCATACCATGAGATGGCATCGTCCGGATAAAAATCGACAAGTTTGTGAGCAACATAGAAAAGCCGATTGAAGTCTTTCATCTCCATCAAACATCCAATCTGCACCGTAAGCGATCGTTTGTGATAGGGATCGTTTTTCAGAATTTCTTCCAACATGTTTATGCATCGCCGATAGTCACAGCTATAAAAATACTGTTCAGCTCGTGCGATCATTAGGTCTATACTTGATTCAAACTTTTCCATGCACTGTTCGTACGAAACTACCGATGCACCAGGATTTGGCTTGGGACGATTGATTCTAAAAGGCGTCTCCTGCCGTGAATTATTTGCCCCGCCTACGCTGAGCATGGTTGAACCACCTGTTAGGCTTGTACCAAGCAGTGATGCTCTAGTCAACGATGTATGAATCAGATAGGAGGGATTGTTTTTAAGGTCCTCCAGAATTTTGTTTGCCGGTGACATTATCTCCCTCTGCTTTTGTTTTGTGCGGGGAGCTGGAGTGAAGCTTTTTGATACTGATGATTTGCTTGTCTCGTTGTTTTTACAATTTTTCATCTTCTCCTTTAATTCATGCCATAGACTAGTGTTCATCGAAGATACGGGCGGATCATCCAGGTTGGTTTGCTAAGCGTTTAAGAATAAAAAATATATTATTCTCATGCTCAAGAGCATTTTACAACACTGACGTTAACTTTCATCCTCTATTCACTTACCATTGTGATCGACTCGTAATATTTCTTCAGCTTACTCTCGTACAGACGCTTGAGAACCTTTCTTTCTGGCTCTGTGCACTGCTGCGCCATTGGAATATGTTGCATCAATTCTTTCTCCTCCCAAGCCATCAGCATGTCGTGTTGCACCAAAGCATCTAGCGCTTCGGAGCAGTAAACCGATTTGTGTAGCGCTTGAACATAACAGTCCATTGCCAGGCTGCGATTATCCATCGACTCCAGTATTTTGCCCTTCAAAAAATACACCGATGCAATGATATCGTTTTTGAACGGATCCTCATACATGCTTCCGTCGTAGCTCTCGTCCGTTGTAGAATCGTCCTTCATGCTGGACGAATGTGATCCAGCTTTGCCACTTAATGCATACGATAGCGTTTCGCAGTCCACCGAATTTAGGATCTCCAGTGCTGATTGATATTCCTTCGCCTCGTTCAAGCACTCTGCGGCCAAATAGTGACACAGCAGGTTCGTTTTCTCCAGCGATCGACTTCGAATGGTGTGCGCTGCCCGGTGAAATTCCCGCAGCAGAAACATACACTGCGCCTCCCAGTAAACATCACGCGGATCACCATTGCTAAGAACTGTTACTTTTTCGGCCCAAAACAGTGCTGTCTGGTACCGACGCTGTAAAGTAAACGAAAAATTCTATAGCTGTTTGCGACGTGGCAACTCCTATCTGGCACCGTTTACCAAATCAATAAAAATTTTCACCGTTTTACGATAACTTTCAATGTCGATCATCTCTTGTTCCATCGTTCCACCGATTGTAAACATGAACGCAAATAAAAGCGCTAAAACCCGTGCTTCCGGCAAATGTCAATGTTTGGCAACATCGATCATCAATAGCCGATGAATGTCTGTTGATGATGATTCTATAATTTGCTGTAATTTTAAAGATGCACAGAGTTCAAAGATTTATTCTTTATTCGTTCATCAAAATAGAAATCATTTGTAATAATTTAAAATCAATTTCGCCTAATTTTTTCCTACTGTTTGCTTGATACAATACATAATAATCATCTCCCTAGCACTACGCATACGTGTACACAGTGCTGTATATTTTTTAATCGATCAAGCTAAAACTCAATTTCGATGACAGCAGAATGACATTTGCGGTAGGAATAACAACGCCGTAACGAAAACTCACGCCAGCAAGCAAAACAGTTAAATTACACTTTTCCAATCATTTGAAGGAAACGCGCCAGGTTGTGTAAATTCTTGGCCAATTTGTTTTACTCATCGGCTTAAATTACGTGCAATTACGATGGAGAGCGAAGAATCAACGCCACCCGCATTCACGCCTGCCGCACTGGGCTTGCATCCAGTTGGAACCAAATTTCCCAAAACAATGAACAGCCAGCCCATACAAGTTCTGAATGCAAGAGGAATGCCAGCACGAATTCGAAAAAAGAATCGCCTCTTTTTTGACGACGACATCATCAACGATAAAATTCCGTCGGTCAAGGCAACTCCCAAGAAAACACCAGGGTCAGCAAAGAAAACCCTAATCAGCAGCAAGACCCCTCGCAGGGAGTTATCTACTCCGCCCCGCAAAGTGATTCCGCGAATGTCTTTGAAAAAGAAATATTCTTCGCGGTACGCGCATCTGAAGCAGAGCGGCCGAAAGAGGAAGATCGACCCGGAAGAGAAGGCACACAACTCAATGAAGTTAATGAACACGACCGGTTTAGAAAATCCAAGTTGGTATCAAAAACTTGGTAACCAGTTTCGAAACTTCCTCCTGCTACCCAAGGCACATCGGTTCTGTTACTTTGAATTTTTCTACAGCGACATTGATCGTAACCTTTTCAGTGCTCCGAGTGATTTTGAGCAGTTGATTCGTACGCATTATCCACAATTGAAAACGAACAATCTAACGCGCGCGGAATGGCGTAAAATTCGCGGATCATTCGGTAAACCCCGGCTATTTTCTCCAGCATTCATAATGGAAGAAAGACTGGAGCTGGCTCGCAAACGCGAGAAAATAAGAGTGCTGCAAGGGAATAGCCTCGGAGACATCTCATTCATCGAAGGTTTGCCTAACAGTATATCAAAGCAAATTCCTACTGGCACAAAAGTTACGGCCAAGCTCCGTGATCCATACGATGGCATGTACAATGGTACGGTAGAAGCCTACATACCGGAGGCCAGAAGCTACAAGATCTTGTTTGATCGGTCTGGTTTGGGATCGCGCTCCATACCAGATTACGAAGTGTTTTCACTGGAAAACACAGAAAAAATCAAGCTCAACAGTATCACGAAAGACTATCGCTTAGCTTACCAAAACGCTTCGTTTTATCTTGCTTCCCCAACGGCGAAACCGAAAGCCACTGCAGGAGACCCGCTGCTGGGTAGCGATATAGGACATAAGCTATGCACCAGCGATAGGAAAGTGTTCTTCCCCAAGGATAACATTGGTGGATATCCTGTGAAATATCTGGAGCTGATAGTACGCACCAAAAAGACGCTATCCGCCAAGCAGATGAAACTGCTGCGTTTGCAGAACATTACATCAGAAGCACAGATCTACAAATCGTACGATAACCCTCTGCCAGAGGAGTTTAAGAAACGCTACGCCATGCTGATAGTTGCTATCGACAAGCTGAACCGAGATCTTGCGGATCAATTGAATCAGCTCCGCGAGTATGTAGGCAGCTTAACGCACGACCCGGAAATGCTTGCAATGATCACACCGAGCCATTATCGCGAGCAATCTCGTGAAAAGGCGGCCCAGATATTTGAGAAGAATAACAAGGGACACGTTAAGAACGAGCATATTGCCAATCTAATTAAACAGCTTACCACCATCATGTATCTTGCATCGAATATCAGTAAAAACGATAAAGACGAGCTCAGTATCACCGCATTAAAGGGCGCGATTGTGGAAACTAGGGAAACGTTGGATTCGGGAAATGTGGCCGCATTCAATCGTAACGTAGCCAGTCACATGAGCTACATAGATGCTCAACCTGGTCCGTCGAAAATGGTAAAAACTGAATAATTTTTCTTCGCGATAACCTTAAGAGAAAGGATTAACATTAAATGGGATTTTGTACATAAGATGGCAGGAGATGAGAAATATTGATTGAATGTGTGAACTTTGCAACGCGTGTAAAATTTAAAAATGTTAATAAAAGGCTTAAACCATTAAACAAATAATATTGGCTAATTTAATTTACTCATGGAACACAATCTACCGAAAATGGATGCTTAGTGCAACGGTAAAGTGGATGAAAAAATAAATATTTTGCTTAACATTTGTACGCCAAGTGTGTTGAGATTGCTTACATTTGATTCAACGCAATGTACGCACAGAATGATTGCAGAATGATTCTGCTGTACACAGCGAACATGTGTCCACACATGATCGCGCCCGAGTTGGTGTGTTGTGTTAACTGCTATTGCCATGCTCATGCAGGATGATATCCGCCTTTCATCGAACAAATGTATCTAATTTATAAAGAGCAAAAATAAGGTGAAATCCTACTTCATAAATAAAGAGTTTGAAACGCCTTAAATTACATATTTAAAGTTTTGATCGCGTACATTCATTGCCATCAACGCTAGTCAAGTGAGCGTGATGTCTGCTGTCAAAATAGACTTTCCACTTTTTTATGCACAACAAGTGTCAAACATCCCGGATCGAATATCTTACTTGTTGTGTGGCAAAATATCACAGTTTTCAGCGTTTTTATCTATAAGAAATTACAAATGTTGCTATAAGTACGATATTCAGTTAAATCCATTTGCCAACAGACAAGATTGCGACACTAACACTTACTTGAAGCGACATACATATCAATCATTGGTGAGTCAGCATCATCGCAAAGATAACACCGTTACGATGAATTGTATCACCCCGCCCTGTTTCGGTGCATTTGCAGGTTTGGATTCAATATTAGAGTGGCAAATATTACAGTTTCGGACAACAAGTGTGCTTGGTGGTAATATTTCATAATGTGGAAATCAACAGCAGGGCGCGACATTGATACAACCGGAGTGAACCAGGGCGAAGATGACGACTGGGAGACAGATCCCGATTTTGTGAACGATGTTAGTGAACAAGAGCAGCGATGGGGCTCTAAAACAGTCGAAGGGAGTGGCCGGAACGCAGCTGCTATCGATATGCAGCAGCTCCGCGAGGAAACGGAGCGAGCTGATTCGGAAAAGAAACGCAAAGAGGGCCCAAAAGCATCGCACGGGTATGGTGGAAAGTTCGGCGTAGAGAAGGACCGAATGGACAAATCCGCGGTCGGCCACGAACACATCGAGAAAGTGGAGAAACATGCCTCCCAGAAGGATTACGTGTCCGGGTTCGGCGGTAAGTTCGGAGTGCAGAAAGATCGCGTTGATAAGTCAGCCCACGGATGGGACCACGTTGAGAAGGTTGACAAACACGAGTCGCAGAAGGATTACAAGACCGGCTTCGGGGGGAAGTTTGGAGTACAGCAGGACCGTCAAGATAAATCGGCGGTTGGGTGGGATCATATTGAAGCTCCACAGAAGCACGAAAGCCAAATCGATCACAAAGTGGTAAGTTGTGGAATGTTAATGCAAACACAAAAGAAAACAATTACTGATTTTGGTAGCTTCCTTGTTTCATCGTGTTGTGGCCAATAGGGCTTCGGAGGAAAGTTTGGTGTTCAGACCGATCGAAAGGATAAGTCAGCCTTCGGTTGGGATCATGTAGAGAAGCCACAAATGCACGAAAGCCAGCTCGATCACAAAATTGTGAGTAATTTCTACTACGACTAGCATGAACTATTGCTTCGTTGCTTCGTGCACTTTGCTATAACACTTCGAGCGGTGGTAGGCTTGGCGTTTTGGGTGGCGGTATTAAATCCACTTTCACATAATTTTTTAACAAGGCTCCTATGTTTTATGTATTTGTTTGTTAAGTCATTGATTATTTGCGTAGATTAAATTGGCAGTTTTGTATTGTGCCCACAGGGTTTCGGTGGCAAATTTGGAGTGCAAAATGATCGAATGGATAAGTCTGCTGTTGGGTTCCAGGAACAAGATAAAATTGGAACTAACTATACGAAAGTAAAACCAGATATAGGTTCCGCAAAACCGTCAAATTTGCGAGCTAAATTTGAAAATTTCGCTGTTACCGCTGAGGAAGAGGGTCGGAAGCGTGCCGATGAGCAAAAACGATTGCGCGAAGAAAAGGATCGGTGCGATCGTGAAGAGGCCGCGAAACGCCTGGTAAGTTGTAGAGTACTAACGTTTTTTTCCGAATTTTGGAATAATTAACTGATGCCGTTTTTGCGTGACAGAATCATGCGGCAGAATCAGCTGAACCCAAAAAGCCGGAAAGAAAAGGACCCATAAACACGGGTAGGGAAGCCGGCGTTAGCAGTGCAATAAGCAATTTTAACAATCCTCAGGAGAATATAACAAAGGAAAAAACGAGAGTAAGTTAATAAAGGCATGCAGGACGCCAAGATACATCGGCGGTTCGTATGCGAGAAGTATCAATATTCTAATCTTTTCAGAAGGATCCAATTGTGCTCCCTAGGCAGGATGAACCACCCAAGTTTGTACAACCGGATGTTATTCCTTCGTCCGACTCTACGTCGGTGCCAACAGCCAAAACAAAAGAGGAGCAACCGGAAGAATCAGCTGGCCATGCAGTGCAGGAACCGTTGCCAGTTGCGCGTACATCCTACAGCGCAACGCCGATTGCAGTTGAAGAAACCGATGAAGCACCAGCCACAGACAGTACTGCACATCAAGAACAAATGACGGATACTGTACCGGTACAGGATGACGTTGAAGAGTTTATTCTTTCCCCGGACAATCCCGGAATTCAGGCCATTGCTTTGTACGATTATCAAGCCGCAGCAGATGACGAAATATCGTTTGATCCTGACGATAAAATAACGCACATCGAAATGGTAAATCCCGGCATAGAACTAAATGAATGTCGAATGTATTGAATACACTTTTCGTTTGTCTCACGTTTCAGATTGATGAAGGTTGGTGGCGAGGATGGTGCAATAATAAGTATGGCTTATTTCCAGCAAATTACGTACAGTTGCTGCAGTGAATGTTTGTAACAGTCATAGCTAAAAAACTTTTGTTTTTTTTTGTGTTTTTAAATATTGTGCAGGAATTCTTTTCAATATATTTTGCGTATCATATTTAAAGGCCGTAAAAATAGTGGCAGAATACATTCCTTGCATTTTTCTTATTCATGTTCGCGTTCTTCCCTATCATTACTATTTGAATGTAATAACCCATTATAGTTTGAGCATTTTTTATCTACACATTTGGTTTAGTCTTACCTATCGCCAGTGGCGGATTAGCACGACTAGAAGCCCTACGCGGTCACAAGAATGTAGGCCTATCTGAGAAGAAGGTATATAAAAAATTCTAAGCTAGAGAAGGATTGATAAGCAAATTTACTCGTGAGCGGGCGGTGGGTTCTCCTTTCCGGGGCACCATGCGGTCGCTTAGTTTGCGCAGTGCTTATCCACCCCTGCCTATCGTGTTATATCGTAATGAGTAGAAAACTCGCCAACGAAAATGGTGAACCTGCCAAATCACCTGCATATTACGGTATATTTGCAATGTAATTCTCCAAGTTAGATCAGGAGGGTGCTAATCGTTAACATTTAACATGTTTCAAGGATAATATCAACATAGCTATTCATTTGTATCGAAATAGTTACGGAATAAAATCGATTGATTCTGCAGAATACGTGCAAAACAGAACGCATATCACAATCCTTAATTGGGTTTTTTTTCTCTATTGTGTCATTCGGATTGCTGGCTATTTATAAGCAGTTAATCTTTATAGTAATGTTATGCTCCAGAAGCAATACATTTTGCCGTTTTAGGAGAGTAATATTGAATGGTTGATGCTATTTACACAGGAACAAAGTATAATGAATATATAATTAAATTACACTATTTATAAATTTGTCGAATTTATTTGTAGCAACGAGCATTAACATTAGCTTGCTCGATACATGGATTATTAATTTTTCTTTTTGTTTTGCTTTGGTTTGGCTTTGTCTTTGTCTTTTCCCGCTTTGGCTGTAGCGGCTGCCGCAGAACCGCTCGTGAAGTAGGACGTTAGCATTTCACTGAATTCAGGCAAATCATTCGTCATCTAAAAGAAAGGTTTGTGTTTGTATTTTTATTCGTGTAACGTATTTAGCCGGGCATCTAGAACACAGGTAGAATAAAAGCTCAACTTACCTTTGATAAGTTCAAATTTTCCATTTCCTTCTTCGTCTCTGGATCGCTCATGATTTTCGGCAGGATGAGCATGATACCCAGAGGAAGAATCATCATTAACACCATCGGATTAAAGAGAAAATCAGTTATCTTCCATTGCTCCCGTTGCTGGAAGTACCGGAATCGAGTAAGCGCCTTCAACTTCAAGGGATAGGGCAGCTGCAGCACTTGAGATGGCTGAACGTAATTCAGTTTACGAGCCCGGAACTTTCCTTTTGGATTGATTTCTACCCTGACGGGTTCGTAGAAATAGTCGGGGTTTACGATCTCGACCACATAGCTACCTGATGGCACTGAGCTAATCAGAAAGCTGCCGTCTTCACGAAGAAATCCCTTGTATTCACCACCGTTGATGGATATTTGTGTATCTAGCTGCCAGGCAAGATCCGGATCTCCTCCGTACAATTCGGGCGGATACACCCTACCTTCGATTGCATATCGTGCGGTATCGTCGAACTCTTCCACTCCATGATCGGCTAGTGCATATTGCCGGCCCAGCAATACGATAACCAATAAAAATAGTACTATTTTCATTATTAAATCCAAGCTCGTGACTCTCTGTAATTGATTTTTGCCTGGTGTCAGCTCTATCCGCAAATTTCCGTGACACCGTTTCTACGCGACACCTCTTCTGCGAAAGGCGCTAAAGACATTTGATAAAGAGAACAATCAAGGTGGATTAAAAATATATTTTTAAATCCACCTTGAGAACAATGCAGTTTCGCTAGCGACTATCGCAAAAAACGTGCGGTGTAGAAACGGTGTGAGATGCGGACGTCACACGAAGCGTAAACTTTGGCGT
>AXCO02006390.1:0-16659 GCA_000473525.2 Anopheles melas | reverse complement strand
CCAGCGTCGGTTCCATAAATTTTGGAATCGAATCGGAGTCTACTCCAAATCTTTGCTAACTTAACCCATTACAAAAGCATAAACTTATACTAAATTTTAACGGACCAATGCGCTCTACTATTAGATGTGTTATTGAAGAATTACTGTACCAGAATCAAACATTTTTGAAGTAATTTTTTTTTTTAGTACTGGACACTTCTTACTTTTACTTATTTCCTTTTTTTCAACTACATCAAGTTGAACAAATAAGTAAAACCAAATCGTTGAAAGTTTAAATTTCCAGCAAGTTGAAACGCCTAAAAAGACTAACAAAAACCCATAGCAAGAATTCGTAGCCATCCTACCATTTTGCACATATCGTTTGCTGCCGACAGCTCTTGGAATTGTGCTCCTCCTATCTTCGGCAACCAAATCAGAATGTATAAACGTCCAATAGGGTCTCCCATACCCTTTTGCTCAACAGACCAGAAGCGCCACAAAAGAGACAAACCTCCGTTAGATTTTGATGTTCGTTCCAAAACCAGCAGAGCAGGTTGAAGCCCTGCCGAACGGGGGTTAATATGAAAAGGGTCTGCGTTACGGTTAATACGGTGGTACCATATTTAAGCGTTCTTTTGTAAATGACCAAATAAAAAATAATTCTTAGTACGTTTTATAAATGCACTGCACTTAAAAAATACCTTTTGGCATGGACTTTCTTAAACACATAGAATTTATAAAAAAAACAAGGATAGCTAGAATTCTATGAAAACCTTAATTGTTTTAAACAAAATACAGACAAATGGCTGTAATTTTTATCATAAATCCAATTTCCATACGACCCGCGTTTAACAGAGCAAATCCGACTGGAATTAAATTTCTTCTCATTTAAATTAATTAAATTTCTTCTCATTTAAATCCTATCAAAGGCAGCAGGCCCCAATCATCACCATTTCTACAGTAGAAGCGCGCTTCAAAATGTGCCCCTAAAACCCAACTCTAATAACCCACGCACGCACACACATGCCCTAGGCACAGGTGCACATTCATGGATCGTTTACTTTTCTTTGTCCCGTGTTTCCCGCTTGGCAATCGGTTTCTTCTTCGAGCTCCCCCGCCATGTGTGTGCTGCTCTGATGAGGACAAATTAACTGGACAGCTTTGACTCCCATCCCATAATGCATGCTACCAAACCCACCCTCTCCTCTTTTCCCGCATTACGCACACACACATTAAATCGTTAAACCTTTTCTAGCTACCTTACCTTCTCTTCGCTTTTTTTTCTTTTTGTCCACCACCCGTATTTCCGCCACATCTTCAGTTGAATGGATTTTCTTACTCATTGCGCCCCATTCCGCGCCCAATGCAAAACGCGAACGCGAGAGTGCGGACGCCGCTCCATAATCAAATGATACTTTGGCCCATAAAATCAATGAATTGGATGATTATTATAGCAGTCGGAAAGGGGAAATTAAAAACTAATCAAAAACGTCTATGGGAACGCCCCATCCCCTCTTGACACACCCTCACAAGCACCACTCACTTCTTCCCGCAGGAATATGGGGTTTGTTCAAGACATTTTCGATTTCCATTTCCATCGTCGCGGCTAAATATGGATCTTACTGTATATTTTGTTCGTTTGATGCATGCGTACGTGAAAGCGAGTTCAGCTTATGTTAAGTAAAAAATGGTAAGGCCAAAATAAATACTAATTTGAAAGGCTACTCACAGCTTTGCTCCCAAGATATACAGGGTTTTCCAGTGGTTCTCATAACTGTGGGACTTTTCCTTGCATCTTTCTTATGGGAAGTGAACTTCATATAATGGAAGTTGGTCTCTATGGCACCCTTTTTGGACAAGCTCCTTGGAAATTCCTGTTCGATTTGTCCAATAAGCATGCTATAGAGTCCTATTCCCATTACATTAAGTTCATTTCGAGTAAGAAAGAGTCAATAAAGTGTTCCAGAGCTATGAGAACTCCTGAAAAACCCTGTAATACACTAAAAAGCATGATACTGGAATAATTGTTTAAAAATTATAGTGAAACGTTGTGTTATCAATTATGCATCTGAAAATCAAACGCAATATAAATAAAAATATAAATAAATAACAATTTCCGTCACAACCGCGTTTGTGTTTTAAGCAGTGATCGAGTTCGGGGGTTGATTTTAGTTGAAAGTCTCGGCATCGCTGAACCATCTGATGAATTGGATCAAAACAACGCTGAAGCAGAAAATTTCAAAACAAGCAATTTTTACCGTTTACCATTCCACCGAAAAATGGCTTGCGAAGGCAAAATATTGATTTATTGCTCACGATCTGCGCTTAGCTTTGGCCATAAAACATGACAACCTACCAAACGATATTTCATTATTGCAATAAGCTTCATTGCAGCCATAAAGCAATACACCACGCATGATTTTGTTTTAGCGAAAAAAAAATGGAAAAAGAAAAGAAAAAGAAATACTTAAACACAATATAGAGGTCACGTTTTTGTTCGATTAAAATAAAACAACTTATTTCAATCTATTTTCACGCGTTTAGAATGCATCTTCCGGGTAAATGTTCACCTTAAAATCTCAACCGGAACATTCTCTCTTTCTCTAAGTACACGGAAATGTGTCTTCTAGCCAATGAACTCCACTGCAACACACCGCTACACTGGGTTACACACGTTCCATTCCCATTAGCAAGCCTTTACCCCGTCGACACAAACCCCCAGCTCATACCACGCAAGCACCCACACACACACACACACATCCTCCCCATAACAATCTAATCCCCATGATGCTCCAAAAGCAACTCGGAAGCATTCCAATTCTCTAGCAACGAGAAATGCCGAAAGAAAAAAGGCCAAATCTACGCTTACAAAAACAGCGACAAAATGGAAAGGAGCACCATAGGCGGCGGCTTAAAAATAGCTAATCTCACTCTCTCTCTCTCTATCCTTCCCACTCTCGCAAACGAACGAGAAACATTTACTCAACCGTTACACAACGCAATCTCGCGCGCGCGCTACCTCACCACGGCTTTGTTTATGTGCATCTTGGTAGTAACACGAACACGAGAGGGAAACGAGAGGAGTGTGTTGGGTGTACAAAAATCCAACGAGAGACAGAAGAAACAAAAAAAAACTATCATCAAACCAAGATCATGGCTGGTGGTGGTGTAGTTGGAGGGCTGTGCTCTGCACTGCTTAGGGCAACAGTGCAGTGCACGATCGCTGCTCCACACTACTATATCTCGTCTCGACCGGGTGCAGGCATTTGTGTGTCTAGTTCAAGTTCAAACCCCCGGTTTCTGAACTGTGTGCTCCAAAAGTCGAGCGGAGGGATCGAACAGTCGTGCAGCAGCGCACAGTGGGAATAAGGGCAGCGATCAGTAACACCAATGAAGAAAAAACTATTAATAGACTATTTTCTTCTATTGGTTTATTGGTTACAAAGGTCTTTAAACATGATCTATTACTACCTTAAAATTGAAAGTTTTTATATTCGGATTAAACGACGATTTTAGATGACTCTTTTAAAGATACAAGGCATTGATGTGCAATAGATGTTGTGTAAAATATGTAGCTGTTTGGCATGTGAACTATAAGTGAAAAGGAGAAGAGCTTAAAAAAGAGGGTTCGATAGCGATGTTTGATTACGATGTAACTATAAAATCACTTCTTCTATATAGTAAATGTAGAATACAGGACAGAACAGCATAGAAAAGAGCATTACGAAAGAAACAATTACATTAATAAAACACTGAAATAGTTTACACTATTTCGTAGCAGACATGCAAGTAACTCTACCACCAACCAGCGAGATTATTTTCAAACAGAAAGATTTATGAACCATCAATGAGCAAAACGTGTCGAAAACACCATCCAGTTTAATCAATACATTCTGTATGTGTAGACCAAGCATCAATCGTACCCGGCATGCCATTAATCTAATCAATTAAGTCAATAAAGTGGGATAATTACGTTCATACAGTCTTCGATGATAGCGCCAGAGTGTGTACTACTGGCTACGTTGCAAAATACCTCACGATGATTCAATACACCAGAAATCACCTAACCCTAACGATTAGGAACAAGAGCCATCACCCCACCCCCGGCAACGGATCGGTGGTCACTCTAGCCAAATTGATAAACGACTTCACGGTGAAGGTTAAGCTAAATCGAGCAATTTATGTTTTTGATTAGGCGTTATTTTTTGCTCAACTCTTGGCCAGATTAAGACACCCCACAGGCACACTGTGCTTTTGCCTCAATCAATCGTAAGAAAAAAATGTCGATTTCAATTCACACCTCATCTCACCGCTGGGCTGGCAGGTGATAGAAGGTCGGCACAGGGGTCCCCCGATTCCTCTACCGAGCGGCTGAGCGATCGATCAAGCGATTGAAAATCGTTCAATCAATCGTGCGTGCGCTGACACGGAATGACGTACACACACGCACACTTCACAGTTTCGGAAAAGATCAACCCACCATCACCACCACCACCACCACTGGCGGTTTGTTGTGTGTAGTATGTTTTGGAATGCTTCACTAGCAGCAGTCGGGATGTTTGATTAGCCGATAATCCCAATCACGGTGAAGGCGTGGATGGACATATTTACTTGACCGTGATTGCTGCTACCACGGTTCGATGGCCTTTCAGAACGATTCCCGCCGAATTAAGTTAACCGCGCGCGTCCACCGAAATTGTGGGTGAGTGTTGGACAAATATTTAAGCTGACGGATGCGATCACTCGACGGGCTGGGCCAGGAGAAAATGAGTTCATCGCATCCCAATTCGGTGTCGGGTGTAATTAACAACTTTAATGCCACTTAACACATTCGTGAAATCTGAAGTAGGCGAGTCTGGGTAGTGTGATATATTGAAAGTTATTAAAATAACTAAAATGGAGCCCTTTTGCACAACACACACGTGATATTCCTGACATGTGTAGCCAAAAAGAAGAAAAAAAGATTTACAACACAAAAGATTAAGATAATCATGTTTGGATTTAATCAATAAAAACTCTAAATAACGCTTGTAATAGCACTATAGTTTAAAAAACTTTAAAATTTGTATAAACTGTTTGAAACTGTCTGGTTTACGCCACTTTCGAGCCAAAATAAAGAAGGTTAAGCTGCTTAACCATAAGCTGCTTGAGCTGGTCTGGTGGTACAGTCGTCAACTGGCACAGTAACAACTTGCCCGTCATGGGTTCAAGCCCCAAATAGACCGTACCGCCATACGTCGGACTTTGACTACCCTGCTATGAGTAATTTAAAAGTCACTGAAAGCCGCCAAGCCCCACTAGTGGTAAATACAGACCTTGACCGACAACGGTTATTGTACTGCTGCTTTAGAACATTATTCAACTGTAGGTAAACACATTTAACGTCCAACTGAAACACTGATACCTATCTGAGCTTCGTTCAATCGTAACTAAACAATTGAAACGCCTAAGTTGATCCGTTTGTTTCGTGGAGTTTAGCCTTTTGCTTTGTGTCTTCATTTACAAAAATATTCTACATTTTTTGTTAATATTTTTATTCGATATCTCCAAAATTAATCCTTGACCATTAAATAGGTGCAAAATGAATTGGAATCAAGCTCTAAACAATTTAATTGCAGCAAAATGATCACCAAAGAAACTAACCCGTGATATATAAACGTACGATTCTGTTGGGGAAAGCAAACGTTTAGTTGCGATTGAACAATGTTCAGAAAGGCATCAGAGTTTTTGTTGGACGTCAAATGTTTACATATACAGTCATTATCCGATATACGCTATCGTACGGGACCGAGCACAATAACGTATCTCGAGTTTTCGCGTATAGCGAATTCTATGGAAAAATAGTTTACACTACCGGTTTGAGGGTTGAAAAATATCGCAAATTTAATGCAAAATGCTTTAAGAACATTAAGGAAATCCAAAAAGAGCATACAATATTTCAAAGAGTTAAAATAATTGCAAAAAAACGCATGGAGCTGTCAAATTTAGAGGAATCACGTACTGCGAATTCGCGTATATCGAGTATCGCGTACTGCGGATAATTGCTGTAGTTGAACAATGTTCAATAGCACTTTAACATTTTTTAATTGTTTTGTTTTTGAGCAAATTAAATTAAAAATATCTAAATAAATACAATAGGTATAGGCTATAGGTATAGCCTATAGGCAATAGGCCTTGCTCAATCAACCCATCTGTAGTCTACGATTATGGAAACATTCAAATTCAATATCGCTCCCAACAAACTTTTTTGTTCCAACAATCTATATCCTAAAATACACCCCCGCATACCCTTTTTGGATCCTAACTCCCCTACTAGAGCTAACTCCCTGTCATTTCTCTTCCAGGCACAGAAATCCAAACTTGATGAAGATAATTTTACATTCTACTGCTCTTCGCACGCGACTTCCCTCTAACCAAGCCGATTCACCCGACACGTGGAAACAATTAAAACAACTGCGCGGCTCAGCGCACTAAGGTGATCGGATAGTGGTTGTCTGTTCCTGTTGATTCTTCCATCTTCCCGAAATGTTTCCGTACCGTATATGATTCGCTTTCGGCCACGTAATATGCTCGACACACCATCCAAATTTGAATACGGTCGATTCAGGTGTACCTTGGCTCGAATGAACAACCGGTGCAAAACAGTACGCACGCAAACGCAAACATTCCAAGAAGCTAGCTCCCTAAAAACCGGCGTACTACACACACAAACGCAAGATAGTGCGTACACGCACCAACATCACATCGCCACAAACGCAACAACTGGTAACTGTTAAATAAGCTAATTTTGCACCACGCTCAGCCGAACCGCACAGCGCAAACAATGTGTTGTAGTAGGCAAACCCTTCAACATCGGGGACCAAAGCACACGAAGGCCAGCACACAGCAGCAGAGTACTTGTTATTTTGCTAGTACTAACAGCAACAAAAGTACCGAAAGAGGTACGAGATTTGGCAAAGTTTTTCCTTTTGTCGGCCGGGGCCTGTGCGTTTCATTTTCGTTTTTCACTCTCCCTTTTGGCGGAATATGGTTAAAACATTTTTTTGTTGGCGGAGGAAAACCCAAACCTTCCAATCGTTTATAAACGATTAGAATTACAAATGACCAAACTCACCGCCACACAACAATTCCGATGGTAGCTGAAGGCAAGTGTGTTACGCCTGTTTCGCGGTTACAAATAAATAATTATAAACGGAACAGACAAAACCACACACACACACACAGAGTTTGAGTTTAGGATATTGAAGGAACAACGATAAATGTTAGCTTCGCTTTCGAAATCATTCAAGCTTGGGGAGGAGGAGAGTTGGAATGGCTCAAAGCCACGAATAAAATGAAAACGAGAACTAATAGTAACCCTTTTCCGTTTCGGTAAAACTGGTATACCCTGTTGTAGACTATTTGTGGTTATATAATAAGAGACAAAGTCAATTTTAGCAAGTATGTGCCCTAAAATACAGACAGTAGTAGCACAAGACATACTTCCCGTTACATAATTTATTATCATTTGCAAAGCCACCCCCCTCCTTCTGGTCTGACTAACTTCCACTTGGTTATCTACCTAAATTCTTCACACTTTTAGCCTCTCTAATCTAATCATTATTTAAACAGCATTCACACCGATTGCCATTGATTGCCTTTGGACGGTAGAATCTCAACAAAATTCCAGTAAGAAATTCGATATTTTGAGCACATTGGAAATTCTTACAAACACGGAAAACAAATAATCATTTTGAACCATTAGAAATACCTCAAACAATACTGTTACCGAATGTTTTTAAATTGCAGACATCACCTTCAAAAATCATCTTCAATTTAAACAACAACAAGGATTCCAAGATATCTCTATACACACATCTCTGATACCTCGCGTCAATGCTTTCGACATGTTTGATTTCCTGTACAGCAAACGTCGTCCACTGCTCACGTGGTTGATAGGACACGCAGTGCCCCAACAGCAGCAACCAGCAGCACCACCACCCTACCCTAACTCTCGATTGCGTAAAACCGTCGGAATGGGGGGGGGGGTTTACCTTTACCAACCGGAAGAAAACATCAAATTCTTGGGGCGTGATTCCTACCGGCTCTCGTCGCGCCCAACAGCGAGAAACTGTGCGAAGGAAACGGTGCTCCACCTAGGGAGGCATGATAGGGGCACCAACTGACAATGCAAACAAAACAGAAATTCGATGTGCGGAATATATGTGTATAAGGGTACACTACTCGCGTTCAACAGCAAAAACCTTCTACACCCTTACTTCCTCAAACACTTTCATTCTTTTACAACAGCCGACTGTGTTGACGTCAGCTACGAAGAGGAAAAGAGGCGAGAGACGGCTAGCAGCAATACACATCAACATAATGGGCTGAATGGTGGCGCCGCCATCCTGCCGATATAGTGGATTCTTTTATGAGCTTCGCACTGTTTGGAAGATGGTTCTCTTTTTCTAACAATTTTTTTTTCTCCGCCTGGAAAACTACACAGAACACGCATTGTTTGTCTGGCCAGCGATGAGAGAGTGTATTGGGCCAAAAACCATTCCCTATTATGATAGAACTTTTGAGACACGCGGATGAGTCAAGTGAGCGACAGTGAGGCGCACTCTACTTGACTCTAAACAGCATAATTTTGTACAAACGCAGCCCTGCCATGATACTGTCAATACGTCTATTCACGCTGGGGAGCATACGAATCACGAAGGGCCATTGTTGCTCCAAGCTATATTGAAATCAATAAAAACCCGCGGCTCATTGTTGTCCGCACGTTTGATGGGCCGAACAAATAAATACATTTAATATCATGTTCGCGCGAGACGGATATCCGATCATAATTAGACGGGAGGGGGCGCACACTCTCTAGCGAGCCATTTTTCCCCGAACGCCACACTTGAACTCAGATGCGGTTTAAGGGCTACACACATACACGCCGAGTGAAACCTTATAGAATGATTTTCCTTTTGCACTGCTCGCCCAAAAACCTCGCCATATCGATTACATGCAATGCCCACAGGCGGCGGCTAACAGCTCAACCAAACAAAAAAAAAGCTCCCAATCAATCGGTTTGATTGATGATTAGGCCCATTCTCAAACGGCTCACGCCATCGGCTGGCCGAGTAGTGCTTTGCCAGCAGTGCGCCTTCAAACGTTATCCAAATTCGGCGTGCACTCAGACAAAAAACGCCGGCCGAGACAACACCGACTGCCAATAGGCGGGCCCCCAGACACGGAACAAGTTCTCCGATATACATAGGGAAGAAGGAGGCAGCCTGCAGCAGTAGTAGGGAAAGGTGCACAAGCGTCGATTAAATTTCATCCCCCGACACACAGGTAAGGCTTCACCACACGCAAGCAACCAAGCAACGGGGGAGAGAGCACGCCTTGCTTAAGCCGTAAAGCCGCGTTTATGCAATTCAATCCCCGTCGTTACGCTTCCAGCAAGATCCTGGGGCTTTAGCTAAGGGAGTGTTTTGTCGCCATAAGCTAAGGGTAGGGGAGGGGTGCGGCGAGTTGCTTAAGTTGGTTCCAGGATTGCCCGAAAACTGGATAACTTGACATAAAACCATTCTAATGACCTTTTTGTGAAATGGATTAGATACCGAACGAGAGTCTTTTTTAATTTAGAAGATATCAATGTTCTATAGGAAAGCGATTAAACAATGATGGGTTGTTGCAGTCATTAGAGATATACCAACCTCAACGGCGAAGTTCAATGTGCCTTGATGTACCTTAATGCATCAGATTGAATTGCTTTCTAGACGTCTACAACGAATAAGTCCTTAGTAAATGACTAATACCAAACGCTTTCTGTAACAGCATAGCGTGCTGAAACAAACCAACATTCAAACATCCCATACAGTTGCAGGTCTCATGACAGTGTGACTAGGTCGTCGGGTCAATATACAATATGTCATGGGTTCAATTCCCACCTGACTCCAAACTTTCAATAACAAAATAACTTTTAACTATCACTATTAGATTACACACAGAAGTGGTTGTGCGAACAGAATATTACACAACACCACCCCGTGCAAATCGTTAAGCAAAAAAAAAACAAACACACAATTTACAGTATACCTAATATTATAACCGTGGCAATTCACTTCCAATCAATCATGATATCATGATTCCTCAAAAAAAAAACTCAATCTACCACAAAAAAAGATCAACAACCGCCGAATGATTAAGTGCATTTTAATTGACAGTAAACTTTTACAGCCCAATCAGAGCCCCACCTGGAGCTCCCAAGCTATAATGTGATCAAATTAATTTTACCCACAGCCCAATGTGTGTCATTGGCATGACTATCTCTCAACTCTGAAGGTGAACGATGACAACAGCAAACCTCTAATCGATTGACACTGTTTATCCAGGTAAAGGGAGCAATTGATAGCGGCAAATTGACAAATTGCAGTGGTGAACGGTGACACGTGCCATGAGAATAGGTCTCTTCCTCCATCAAGAACACTGGGGGATACAATGGGGCGTATACACTTCAAGTCACTTCGTTGATCGATTGGGCTCGAAAATATCCCAAACCACCTCTAGAGCATGGTCGGGTAGGCATCACCTTTCTGTGCTTGATGAAAACCCACAAGACCCAGGTGTGAAACGACCACGTACAACGCTGTTAGGAGGCCGCCCCCGTGGAGAGGGACCCGACACAAGTGGATTTCTAGGGCTGTTGATTGCTTCGGTTGACAACGATATGCAAGAGTGTGTGCTTTCGGAGTTTTTTGGGTAACCTTCAAGCATCGTACCCTTAACCTTGGAACGCGCAGCGGTAGCCAAGCTACTGCTAATTTATGTCAAGTTCGGAAATAAACAGTGTACACTGTGGGGGCTGTAGTAGTATGAAGGGACGTCTGCTACTTCTTAGCCCGTAAGAGATGCCAGAGGTGCCCGACTCCAGAGCGGGATTGGGGCTACCGGTATGAACCCATTTTTTTTATAAATACTTCCACTGGTGGCGTAACGCTTCCAGTACCACACACACCTGACGCAACCGGGACAACAAAGCGTCTGAAGTCATCGGGTCGATTCACTTTTTGCCTTGACTCAGCAAAAATAGATTGTGACCTAACCGCCGCAGGTGACACCCTTTTCTAAGGCATGGAATAGAAGTTCAAACAAAAAATGTTGGGTTCTAGGACATTGACGACAATATAGTGACAATTTGTGGAGTGTCTGGTTGAAAATGAAAGGTAGCGAAAAGGATTCTAAGGTTCTGGTGCTGTAATTGAAAATGGGAATTGTTTGCGAACATGTTTTCCAATGACAACCGTATTGATTCAATTTCTGTAGGAACACGTTGCAATGTACCTCCCCAAATAAAGTTCAGAAAAAAACACACACATACCTGCTATTCTCAGTACGGCCCGATCCGCCGGATCTAGCTGCAGTATGCTGAGCGGCTTATCCTTTGCCCATTCGGCCAGGCTTTCCCGATCGACGCTAAATCCGGACACGCTGGGCTTTCGCGGCGTTCGCTTCATGGTTGTCTCGCTGTTGGGAGTGTGTTGCAGTGTGGTGATTCGCGCTGTTCTCTACTCGTACGGCTACACACACTGCTGCTGTTGCGTGAAGTTGGCTGCGAGATTGGCAAGGCGCTGCTGATCGTATTTCGGACGTTACGTTGCACTATTCGCGCTCACTGGTAAAACAACTGGCACTTTTGCACCTTTTTCAAATAATGCATCATTACTACTTTTTTTCTGACCGATTCGCATCACCACCAGGCGCAACCAACAAAACAACACTCAGCAGCAAACACACACACACCTCACTTACACTCAGCAACGCGATCGTATCGAATTTGTGGGTGGAATGGAATTGGTGGCGGCATTGAATAAATACATACTTTTCTACTTTCGTTGGTGTTGCTTATGTTGCTCTATTCACTTTCTCAGCCTCAGCGGTGCGATATAGAGCATTCATACACCATTTACTTTCGATCGAATCATTTACACTTTGCGTTTTACTTATTTACATACATTTTTCCCCTACTTTTTGCAAGAAACGAATTATTATACTATTGTTTGCACTCTCACGCACTTTTTACACTATTGCTAAATTTGACACAATAAAGAAAAGGAAAATTTATATTAAATTTTAAACATAAAACAACAACCAAATCAGATCAGACAACTGTCAAACACTTTGCCGCTGTTGCAAACGACCGATAGATAGACGGCGAGCATGATTGGTGAACGATTCATGTTCGCGTTGGATTGTTTCTGCCAACGAAACGCCACATCAAACCCGCACGCCGTAACCTTGCTTCTCTTCTGAGGCTTACTGGCTTACGCTACTGCTCTACAGCAACTACTGCTGCTGCCTCGTCCATTAACCATGTGATAAAGAGCGGAGCCAATAACTCATCGCCAACGGACAGGATACAGCGTGATCTAATTGTCATCGTCCTCAATGATGCGCGAAGCGACAAGCCTCCGTCCGTACTTTCTAAAGGCGGCCCTACCGAAACGTCCGTCTGCTCATTCACATTCAATTATGCACAAATGCGTAACTGCTCTCTGAGCAGCGCTGGTGTAGCGCCAGGCCGTAACGCATCCCAGACATTTTCGCATTTATTGCCACGAATTTCGTTTGTTTTTATTTTCTAAAAAGCTTAATTTTCCCCCCGTTTGCTTTCGACTGGGTTGACGTGCCAGAGGGGTAGCGTAAGACAGCGGTAAGTTGGGTTAGGTGAGTTGGTGTTAAGTTCAGGTTGAAGAGTCCACACAGTAAACGCTTGGTGTGGCTGTATCACTGAAAGCTCGATGCAATAATGTTCAACCGATGACGACGACGCCGAAAAACCTCTTTCCACAAACAGTAATGAAAAACAATCACAACACACACACACGCAGGGGCGGCTTTAATTTCTCGACGATTGCGTTGTAACTTGAAATCGATCGCTCATAGTCCCCTCACTCGGTCTCACTCTGTCTCTCTGGTCGTGTTTTGGATGGTTTTAAATTTAGGCTTTCGATTCAATATTCGTCCCAGCTGCGTGGCGCTGTGGTAAGCTACAGCAGACATGAAGGACATGAACATGTGGATCCACTGTAACTTTCTGCACACACCACCATTGTTCGGTCTGAGGTGCCTATGGTCGATGACCACACAACAGCCAATGCTCGATGATGACCATGCGCCACACGGACGATGAGCGCAATCGGTAACACACTCGCTGGTTCTCGGGTACAGGGGGATTGGCAAGCGCTTGTGTCCTTCTGGGTCTGTACACCTCGTTTACAGCGCACTCCCCCCACCTTCTTGGCACTTATGCCTGGTTACGTTTTTGGCTGCGTGGAAGGCGATTTTTCTTCGCCAACAATTTTTCCAACCACTTGCAAACGGCAGATGGCGAAAATGGAGCCACTCCAATGGTCGCGAGCGAGAACCTGATTTATCTGGTCGTCTGTGGAAGGATGCCGCGAAAATCTCAACCAGACACAATTTTTCCACTGGAAAACAGTGCCAATGCACTGCAGGCCGATGATGAACGATGCCGGCATTGAATGTTATTGTTTATCGGCAAACGAACCCCGCTCCAGAACCTACAATGAGAAACGGTAGAGAAGAAGAATATATTAGCAATAATATAAAAGACAAGGACATGTGAGGATTATTAGAATTAGAAGAATAATTTAAAGCGATAATATTGCCAGTTCTCAATTTTCAATGACGCGAATTAGGGCGTGAGACTTTTGAAAGGATACAAAATATTACAAAATATGTGTACTACATACACATCTTGAAGCATACCTTTCTCAAAATTGTGTAGCTTCCTAAAAAATCTAAAATCTAAAGATTCCAGAATCCATAAAGATTTTCAAGTCTTTAAAGATTCATGAATTTCTGAAGATTCGCGTAATTCCGAAGATTTGTGAAGTTCTGAAGGTTCATGAATTTCTGAAGAATCGTGTGTTTTTTGAAAATTCGTGAATTTCTGAAGATTCGTGAATTTCTGAAGATTCATGAATAAATTTATGATTTTTTAGAAGTTTAATTTTGGGCGGTTCCGTAGTACAGCGGTCAACTCACAGGACTTAACAACATGTCCGTCGTGGATTAAAGCCACGTACCACCTTCTCGTAACCGTAGGGCTTGACTATCCGCTTGGGTCAAGTATCAGGAAAGTCCCAAAATCAAGACCCCATAGGCCGTAACGCCAAGAAGAAGAAAAAGCTCAAGCTCAAGCCTTATGATTCTTTTAGAACCAATGCATCCGTAGAGATTCTTGAATCATCCAAGATTCATAAACCTTTTAGCGTCATGCATTTTTGAGATTCGCGAGTCCTTGAGATTAAAAAATATGTCAAAATGTCAATAATTTTTTTATTTTGTGCTGAAGAATTGAATGCACCTAGTCGTAGCTGATTTCATGATGCAACTATATTACATGTTAGACTGCTTACTGAAATCAAAACTCAAACAACAAAAAAAAAACATCTCAAGCAACGAAAACTAACAGACGCGACCAAAGTTGTCCTCCAAATTTCTGAAGAAGCACGAAGGCCTATATTTCTCTCCATTTTCATTTCCTGATACTTGTTCCAAGTGCAATTGTTTAAGGTGCGCCCCACTTAAACCATCTTCTCCAGTGCAGACGGTTTCAAGTAGGTTGGCCGACCTTAAAGAATTCCACTCGCAAATTGGTACCAACCACCACCACCACCCATCGCTACTCGATTAATTTTCCCACACACGCACACCACCAGCTTTTCTGCTACAAACTTCCTCACCCGGGATGTTCATTTAACTCGAGAATAGAAATGCGCTGTAACATTCCCCAATCGCCCGTAAAGACCGTAATACCCCCCTTCAGAACCGTAGCAGCGCACGAAATACGGGCAGCTTTCGCGCTCTTCCGAGCTAACGGTCGCCCATCTCTCGTGCACCGCGCCGTCGTTCTTGCAGGCCAAGTTCGTGATGATGCTTCCACCACCATGGAGGAAAACTAGGGAATGCCGGGCGGCAGCAGCAGGCGCAATGAGTGGGAAAATCTGAACCACCCAGGTTTGTTTTACCCTGAACAGAAGTTTTAGTTTCTTGCCGTGCATAGCTTTGTTTCGCCCTTCACGTTTTGGCCAACATGATGCTGCCGCAGAATGCGGTTTGGTGTGAAAATTCTCAAACGAAACCCGATTCACAACGGTGATCACTCGCAAGGCCAACAACGTAAACTCACAACTCAAAAACAAAACTGAGCTCCACGACACTGTGATGTTCCGCCGACTGATAAATGAATAACTTAGAAGAGCGTCACTGCGAACCTCTGTGGCCGGAAAGCGTAAATAAATTAAGCTTTTCCGACGCTTTGCTTCATGAATAATATCGCAAACACGAGCAGATAAGGCCGGGTGGTGTGAAACTACACCCGAGACATAAAATGCTTTTATTTAAGCGATATCTCATCTGGTGGCGGGCTGACTGCAGCTGACAGATAAACACACTGCCCGAGGATGCCGGTTTTGCTCCACATTTTGGGGCCACTTTCCTAAGCTTTAGTTGCTGCGCAAAGCGAAATCTGAAAACAAAAATCGATTAATATAGCTTAATCTCTCTCCGGCGCACAGCATAATTGCATTCAATTTCCACAAATGATTATGCAGCGTCAAAGCCCCCAGTTTCCCCCCTTTGCTTAAGCCTCTTTGCAATACACACACATGCACGCAAGATGGTTGCTCACAGATGACTCCACACGGGAGACCCCAGAGAATGTTCGTTCGCTGTGGGGAGGTTGCGTAGCGGAAGACAGTTTAGAAGTTCAAAATACGTTCCCCATGTGGTTCCATCCCGGGAGGGACGGCTGGAGCGCCACACCACTGTCTATACCAGAAATGCTGAGCAACGGATTTTGCTCATTAAAATTACGGTACACTACCAGCAGCAACAGCCGAAGCAGCCGAAGTGGGCTGAAGCATGAATCTCGCAGTTCTCGTTTCATTTCGCTCACGAAAGAAACGGACAAAGGCAGCCGTGGTTGGAAAGGAATGAACAAAATCTGTTTCCTGCAGTTTTTTTGTTGTTGCATTCCTTTTTTCCCTCAATCGCTAAAGCCCTTCGATGCTGAGAATTGGCAAGAGTAACAGAGGAGATGCAGATAGAAGAAGAGAAACAACAGCCTACCAAACCAAAATAAATCATTCCAAGACATTCCATAGCAAAACAAAATAACAAAAAATAACAAAGACACTAAAAAATAACATTAAAAAAAATAAAAATCAGATGTAAAATATGAAAGATACAACAACAGTTGATAATGTAGTAATATCAATGAATAACAACATAATGAAACGGAAAAATGAAAAGTAAAAAAAATAAAAGATAAAAACGCGAAGATTGAGAAAAATAGAAAAAAAAAAAAATAATAAAAAAAAAACTTAGTGAAGGCAAAAAAAAAAAATAAAAGATAAAAACGCGAAGATTGAGAAAAATAGAAATGTTAAGATAAATATTGTTGTTGTTGTTTTAAGATGGAAAGGTTTTGGACCTCTTGGGTCTTTTTCCCCTCTGTTAAGTTGTTTAGGTAACTTAAACCTTTCTTCTACAGGTGCGTCAGACTATACTGGTTAGTCAAATCTGTCCTGTGGTGAGTTGTGCGGTAACTCGGCCCTTTTTATCATGCTGTGTCAGACTATTATAAAATACTCGAATCTACAACTTGATTATCTT
>KI920956.1:0-13015 GCA_000473525.2 Anopheles melas | reverse complement strand
CACTATAATTCATGGCAAATTTTAAATATTCTCTTTGGAAAAACATGAAGTTAATAAAAACTGTGTTATTTTTATCAAAAAATAAGAAAAGTTTCCAGAACATAACCAGGTATTAGTGATAAAATATATCATTTGACTCATTATCCGTGTTATTCGCTTATCCGGGCGAGGTCAAGTCCCGAGAAGCCCGGATAAAAGGCGCTCCACTGTAAAATTAAATAACATACGAGATAGAAGTATAAAAGTCTTTCGGGAAAAAGGTTGCGTCAATTCGTGATTGGTCTCAAATTGCTTCGAAGGAAAAATTGTTGTTCATTTTCCACTAAATTAAAACAATAGTTTTGAGAATCAATGAAAAACATTCTTATAACAAGTGTCAACATACACACTGTTTGGGGATTAACTGTCACTGTATTGTTCGTTTACCAACCGCCCTACGTGCCAATTGCCGCACAACGTCTGGAAAGGCAAGTTGTTTGCGTTTACATCGCACGGTTCAATCGTTTACCTGTCGTTATCGTAACCCGGTGGAGAGCGATTTAGAGGAAACATTACCCATAAATTATATTAAATTCTTGTTAAACGTTATTTATCTTGATTAAGAAACAGCTCAAACTTACGCTCAGCATTATAGGAAAGGGTTTATCTATCCTGTGAGGATTATAACACAGCCAGCAAGCGTCCAACGGATAGCAGCCGAATCCCGCTTGGCACGGTATGTGTGCGTGTGTGCGTGCACGCGCTGCGGACGGAAACATCAACACCACCGAGAAAGAGCGGCGTATAAAAATGCCACTGTATACTTTGCACTGTTTGTAAATTGCAGCCCACTTTGCCACCCGGACGCACATTCCGTGTGTGGAGCGTGCGTTGCGTAGCCGATCAATCCGAACCGATCAACCTTCGTCCGGTCTCTCCCCCCTCTCCCTCCCAACTTCGTTTAACAGCACCCTGGAAAGCAGCCCTCACTGTTTGTGTGCCGTGCAAGCCTGTGCGTGTGTGTTTGCGTGCGTGCGTGCGTGGTTTGTGGTTGGGAAATTGGTCCCTGTTTTTGCCCGTCTCTGCACACACACACACTCTGCGGTGACGCCGGGGAAGGTGGTTGTCGAAGCATAACAAGTGGTTTTTTTTTTTCGGTGCATTTTACCAGCCAGCGAAGAAAGAAAAAACCACCCACTCAGGTGCGCATAACACACGCACACACGGTTCGGTCAGGTCCCCGCAAACAAAAAAAAACCCGAGTGGTCCGAGGGACACAAGTGAGACAAGTGAAAATGTCGCTCTCGGTGGACGTCGACGAGCTGGAGAAGGATTGGACCGAGCTGTCGGACGAGTACCGGAGCCTGGAGGTAAGGAGGGAGCACTGCTAGAGGAAGGTGAAGGAGAGCAAGCGGGGTTCCAAGCGTATTGACCAATGTCAGTGTGTGTGCTTATTTCACTTCTTCTTCTTCTTTTTCTTCGCCCTGTTCCAGGCCGCCAACCAGCAGTACCAGGAGCTGCACGAGCGGCTGGAGGAAATGCAGGAAAAATGCACAAAACAAATACAGCACCAGCGCTACCGGATGCGGCAGATATCGAAAAACCTCAAAACGTAAGCCTCGCGATGCCATCCCGGGCAGAGCGATCCATCCCCAATCAAAACCCTTCCCCACACCCGGGGCGTCCTTGGGCACACATCTCGAACGCACGCCCAGCCCAGCGAGCGTCCTAATAAGTATATGCACAAAACAACAGGTGGGCGATAAGATAAACTTTGGACTCTAACCGACCGTTCACGGCGACGGTATCGATCGACGGGCCTAACACCGACGAAAAAGAACAGCAGCAAAAAAAAAAAAAAAAACATATCGCCCTGGAATTCTGCTTATCATCATCTGCCCAGGGCCAAGATGCACTCTCCGTATCGCGGGTATCGTAAAGATTCGCGTATCAATATTGGTGGTGCTAGAGGGCATGAAAACACAACCTTGTTTTAGCTTCTTCTTCTTTTTTGTCGTCTGCGCCACCGGTCATGGTGGTGTGCGTTTAATCCTTTTTCGTGCCCACTAATCACTAATTAACGGGCTTTCGAGGGCGCACCGGCCCTCGTTACACGGTCAAGGGCAGCTGTTGGCCTAAACCGGTTTTGGAACGTCGTGCGTAATTATTGGTTAATTATACACGCAACAAGGAAGAGGGGGGGGGGGGGAAACAACAAATCAACCACGCTGGCCAAATCGATGGCTTTAAATGACCGCTCAATGCTCTCCACAAAAACAACAAAAAAAAGATGCACCAAAAATCTCACACTAATCTAACCAAAAACGCTTCCCCCCTTCGAAGGTACATGACGCAGGAGAAGCTGTCGCCGGAGGACCGCGACAAGGTGACGCAGCTGGAGAAGAGCATCATGAAGCGGAAGGCGCAGATACACGAGATCGAACAGGGCCTGCCGCAACAGAACAGCCAGTATCTGAAGATCATACTCGGCGACGTTAACGTGTCGATACTGAACCGCAACGACAAGATCCGGTACAAGGACGAGTACGAGAAGTTCAAGCTGATACTGAACGTGATCGGGCTGCTGCTGTCGTTTCTAAACATTGTCTTCAACTACCGGTAGGTTGGGCGTGTGTGTGTTTTTGTGACGTTTTTTTTATATATATTTTTTTTTTTCAGCGCACTCGAGCTCGTGTTTCTATTCCTGCTGGTGTGGTACTACTGCACGCTTACCATTAGGGAATCCATACTGAAGGTATGCACCAGCCCCCACCCCAACCCCCACCCCCACCCCCCATCTTTTTCGGATATGTTTTCTCTGAACTGATTTCTGCGAATGTGTGAAAGTGAAAATGAAAAACGAGGGTATTTGCTCATTTTCGAAAGTTCAGTGCTTGTTTGAGCCATAATGTGGCATAAACATTCAAAAAAAAAAATGTGCTGAAATATGTTTTAGTGGCTACATTTGCACTTTCATCATTTTGATTATTATTTTTAAATAATACCGCAACGCGTTACGTCAATAAGTGATTAAAATGCATATCGTTATCATGCTTCTATCAATCCGTTTTTGTGTGAAAACAGATCTCTGATCGGATTCCTAGGAATTCGTATAGCATTTTTAAATTAGCGTTACCAGTTCACGTAACTGGCATCGGGTAATTTAAGCGTAAACAGCGAAAAAAAAAACAAATCATTGTCCAAAACGTATCATTGTGACATTGTGCCCTGTTCTTGGGGACAAAATTTCACGATGCACTTCTAATGATGCTTCTGAACGGGATTTGATAAACGCAAATTTAAAACAATTAAAAATACTCCTTCCTTTTCTTTTTTGTCTGATAATTTAGTATCTAATTCTTTGCTTTTCCTCCACCCTTTAAAAAAAAAACAGGTGAACGGTTCGCGGATAAAGGGCTGGTGGCGGCTGCACCACTTCATCTCGACCGTCTGTGCCGGGGTGCTGCTCGTCTGGCCGCAGGGCGAACCGTGGCAGCTGTTCCGCACGCAGTTCATGTACTTCAACGTCTACATCAGCCTGGTGCAGTACATGCAGTTCCGCTACCAGAAGGGCGTGCTGTACCGGCTGAAGGCGCTCGGCGAGCGGCACAACATGGACATCACGATCGAGGGCTTCCACTCGTGGATGTGGCGCGGGCTCAAGTTTCTCTTCCCGTTCCTGTTCGTCGGCTATCTGTTCCAGTTCTACAACGCGTGGACGCTCTACCGTCTCACGCAGCACCCGGACGCGACCTGGCAGGTAAGCGGGCGGCAAACGGTTCCAAAACAACAATGCTAGTGAATAGCACATTGCACCCTAAAACACGCCCTTTCCCGTCCCGACACAGATACCGGTGCTGAGCATTCTGTTCCTCATTCTGTTCGTGGGCAACAGCTTCACCACGCTGATGGTCATCCTGCAGAAGCAAACGGAGCGCACCGAGAACCGATACCGGCTGATGAGCCTGATCGCATCGAAACGACAAAAAACCACCGTACGGGTAAACAAAACTAAAAAAAAAAAAACAATTGCCTAATCCCCTGTGCTGCTTCCCTGCTTTCCGCTGTGCCCTTAATGGTTCCACTTTCTTTCCAGCAACCGACGAACGAAGGCGCTGAAGCTGCAACGGCCAAGGGCGAACCCACTGCAGTAGAGTCGGAAAAGACGAAGTGAAATCGCGCATTTGTTTTTCCTTTCCTTTTCTTTTTTTTTTGTTAGGTACCAAATTTGTCAGCAACCGGCGAGGGATATATATATGTATACATAGCCAAGATAGGGGAGGGGAAGAAAACAGAGACCGATAGAGAGTGAGCGCATTAAAGGGGACAAATCTGTTGGTTGCTTCATGTATGTTAATTTATCGAAGAGAATATTAAATAAATCGCGTTAGGGCGCTGTTACAAAACCTTACAACTGGAGTGAACGAAGTTGAAAACATGTATATTATGGACGTAATAATATGAATAATGTATTTATATAGCATACATTAATGCCGAAAGATCCCATAGAACGAACACCAAGCATTTAGCTTGACGAGTTTTATAGTCATTTAGTCTTTTTTGCGTAAAACTCGCTTTTGCATCGAAATCGTTGCCACAGCAAAAAAAAGTGAAACGGTCGAGAAGGATAGCTTTATGGAAGACCTTTACGCCTACGTATCTACGTATCGTAAAATTCAAAAACCCCTTACCAACGGTACACATGCGCACATGTCTTAATGCGGCAAACTGACGTTTGACAGACGCTGCACGGCCAGCATGGAAACGTCAAGCGGAGGGGTGCTGCAACGCAGCATAAAAAGCATAATCGTCTCTTTCTCGCTCTCTACCGTCCGTGCTCTCTCGCTCTCTCTTCGGCTACGTCTATCGGTGCTCATTCAGTTAATTAAGCTCGGGCGGAGTGGAGTGCGTTGTTTTGGTTTTCCCTGCTGGTGCTGTGTGATTTTCCCCCGTCCTTAACGCTTCCAATGTTACAGCGGCTACGCGGCACGGGCAGCCGCTTCCGGTGCACCGGCGTCCAGCAGCAGCGGGCTGGGGTGGCCGGTGAGAGCCGCGGGGCCAAACCGTTCGCTGAAATGCCGGGCCCGCGCCGAATTCCGTTGCTCGGTATGCTGAACGACGTGATGCAGCTCGGGAAACCAGCTGAGTAAGCTCATTTGTTTGCCCCTAAAACTGTTCCCTTCCCGTGCGCCTCGGTGCGCAGTGTTCGGTTGATCGGGTGTCGTAGTCTTCGCTTGGAGGAGCCGTTAAAACGTTACTTTTTTTTTAAATTTTCATATTTTTTTGTGTTCTCTCTCCCTCTCTCTCTCGTTTACATACAGGCTGCATTTGAGGATCTCAAAGTACCACGAGCAGTACGGCGACCTGGTGCGGTTGCAGATTGGCACGCAGAACGCGGTATTTGTGCGCGACCCGAGCCTGATGCGCAAAACGTTCCAGCTGGAGGGTGCGTACCCGCGCCATCCGCTGCCCGAGTCGTGGACGTACTTCAACAAGAAGCACGACTACCAGCGGGGCCTGTTTTTCATGTACGTTTTGGGGCACGGTCGTTAGTGCCGCTGATAGCGTGCTTACACATGTACCTGTTTGTGTGCTTGTTCCTTCCGCCACAGGGACGGGAAGGAGTGGTTGCAGTCGCGCCAAATCTTTAACAAACCGATGCTGAAAGACTTCCACTGGATGGAGGAACCGATACGGGGAACGTGCGAGGCTACGGTTGGTCATATGCAGCAAACTTGCGATAGTGCCGCTGCCTTCGAGGGGATTGAGGCGTTCCTCTACCAGTGGTCCGTGGAAGGTTGGTTGCTGTATGAAAGTAGAATGTAGTCTCTAATAATCCAATGTCTCAAGCTCCAGGTATTGTTCGGGCATTGGAACTCGGAACAGATGCCAAACAGGAAGATGAAAATAGATCCTAATATCCTCAATTCTGACTCTGATCATAGAACTCAGATTAACTTGCAGACATGTTTTCCATCCCAGACTTTTCCAACAGAGGCAAGAGCATGAATCCTAATTCTCCTAATTCTGGTACTGGAATTAGTCCCGGAGCATATCGATGCCATTGTGCCATTGAAGCTCAGAATTTAGTTTGAAATGGATGTCTCGATCATCTTCTTCCAAACTCTATTCTTAAATCCAGCTCCAAACGTATGTCTCCGTTCCTACGCAAGTCCCTGAGCTTCCATGCTGTTAGGTAGCTTTTGCCAGTTGTAGTGCCATCTTTACGTCATCTAATGTCTTTATTTATTTCCCTTACACTCCAGTGGTGCTGCGCTCTTCATTAAGATTGAAGATGAATTCTGACCCATACCTCATCTTCAATCATAATTCTGGTACTGGAATTGGTCCCGGAGCACAACGATGACGTCATTGGAGCTCAGAATTTAGTTTGAAATGGATGTCTCGATCATCTTCTTCCAAATTCTATTCTTAAATCCAGCTCCAAACCGATGCCTCCGTTTCTACTCCAGTCCCTGAGCTTCCATGCTGTGGGGTAGCTTTGCAGTGCCATTTATACCACATCTAATGTCTTTATTTATTTCCCTCACTCCACTCCAGTGGTGCTCAGCGTAATGCTTGGCTCAGCCTTCACCGAATGCCAACAGTCGGCCGAGTTCCGTCGGCTGGTGCAACAGTTTTCCGCCGTCGTGTACGACATCTTCCGCTGCAGCTCGGAGCTGATGAACATACCGCCCGCAATCGCGGACCGGCTGAACGTACAACCCTGGCAGCAGTTTGAAAAAGTGGTACCGGAAACGATCCGTCTCGGTAAGCACGGTTTGGAGCAGCAGCAGCGTCAGAATTCAATCTTTTTGAAATTATCATTTTCTTTTTGCTTCTTTTCAGCAACGGCAATCATCGAATTCGGAATAGCAAACGCACAGACGCGGGACGGTCTGCTCGATCTGATGATGCAGAAGCTCGATAAACCGCTGATGATGCGCATCTTTATCGATTTCATCATTGCCGCCGGTGATACGGTATGTGCTCTGCGTCTATCTTCAATCTGTTTTATTGATTTGTTTTAAAATGTCTTTCCACTATTTTATTTTTCAGACCGCATTTGCTACCGTTTGGGCACTGTACCTGCTGGCGAGCAATGCGAACCTGCAGCAGTCCGTCCGGCAGGACGTGCTCGACTCCAACACGCTGGAGTGCGGCGCAGTGAAGGGTGTGGTGCGCGAAACGTTGCGCCTGTATCCGATTGCCCCGTTCATTGGGCGGTTCGTGGAGCACGAGTCCGTCTTTGGGGAGTACGCACTGCCCAAAGATGTAAGTGATGTGTGAATTTCGTGACGTAATTGGAGAACAAATTAATAATTTCTCAATTAACAATAAACAATTAACAAATTTTTGCAGACGCTCGTCCTTCTCTCGCTGTACAGTGCCGGTCGGGATGAGCGGTTCTTTGCCGAGCCTGAAGCGTTCAACCCGTACCGCTGGCAACGGACCAACGCGGCGAAGTCGTCCACTGCCCGCACACCGTCCGCCTCGCTGCCGTTCGCAATCGGTGCACGGTCCTGCATCGGGCAGAAGATCGCACAGCTACAGATGCACTATCTACTATCGATGGTAAACAGGCTGCACATGACTTAGACGCTAAACAGACGAGCAGCCCAAGTTGATGCTTCTTTTTTTTCTGGCAATTTTAGATTTTGACCAAATTCGAACTAACGCTAGCCGAAGCGGACCAGCAGGACGCGATCAAACCGATCCTGAAGATGATTACCGTACCGAGTGCGCCCGTCAAGCTGTGCCTTAAGCCGTGCAGCGCGCAACCGGAGCTGCAGGCGGTGGCACAGATGCAGGACTAGGGCAAAGTGCAGGGTGCACTACACAACCCGTTCGAAAGCTAGAGTAATTGGCTAAGGGCAGTTTGGCAATACTGTTTGCGCTGGATGCTTGTGATAACAGCCACAGCTTCCAGCTTGCTTCCGAAAACGAATACCTCCCATCAACGCACATACCTCACGCTTAGCGCCAAGACGTAAAGAAGGGCGCACGCTTCAGTGTACACACGCGATGTGTAAGCTTTATTGTTTTTTTTTGCATTTAAAGTGGTTCAAAATCCTACCATACCACAAGTAAGCATTTGTTAGTTTAGATTGTATGTTTTTTTTTATTATTATTTTTATTACCATATAATATAAGTCAAAGTCTTCCAAACTGCTAACGGGGCACACACACCGTACACCGTGCAAAGTAAAACCGCCTACAAGTGATACCAACAACCGATCTGCCTTAATCTTATCTGCCCTGTCTGTTCGGACACACACACACACACACATACATAATTTACGCGCTGCACCGCGTTTATTGCCTCGCAGCATCTTCTCGCAGCGTCTGTTATCGCGTTCGGTAAATAAAAGCGGCTCACACCGTAGCGCAAAGGTACACCAAGCCGTTGCACCTACTACTACTGCCCCATCATGCTCGACTCTACGCTACAGTGGGCATTTTTCATCTCGCGCTTAAAGTCCTGAAAAACGAGAGAACAACGAGAGGAAGTGGTAGCAAATTAAGGCACTATTAAGGTGCCGACCGGCACAGTCGGCTTTACCTTCACCAGCGCGAAGTACTTTTTGCGGTTCGCCTCGAGCTCGTTGAGCGTCTGCTGCAGGCAGCTTTCCGCCTGCTCGAGCTTGCGCGTCCGGTCGGCGATGTGCTTCGCCATCAGCAGCCGCTCCTCCGTCCGGTGCTGCCGCTCGGCGGCGAGCGAGTTGGCCAGGCTGACGATCTGCGCGTCGTACTCCTGGCACATGCTCACGAACTTGCCGTACTCGAGCGTGATCGCGATCGTTTTCGACTCCTGGGTCGCAATTTCCTGCTGCAGCAGGCAGTTCACCTCGCTGAGATCTTTGTTCAGGGCCAGCAGCTCGAGCTCGCGGGCCGCCAGCACCTCCAGGTCCTTGCGCTGCTCGTCCAGCGTGCCGGCGAGCTGCTCCAGCTCGGCCCGCTGCTCGGCGACGGCCCGCTCCATGCTGGCAAGGGTGTGTAAACATTTTTGAGGGTTTTCATGATTTGTAGAGATTTTGCTGCAATTGTCTCGCTTACCGGGACGACTCCTGGGCGGCGACACTGGCGGCCTCCACCTTCGACTGGAGCTCCGCTATCGCGGCCTGCTGCTGGTGGAAGCTTTCCTGCAGCTGACCCATCTGCTGCCGCAGGTGATCTCGCTCCGTTTCGAGTTCCTTTAGCTGTTGGGGAAGGGAACAGGTAGGTAAGCCCAAAAACCGTGAGCGGACGTCTCCCATGGTATCCTACCGTCTGCAGCGTGCTGGTGTGCTTCTTCTCCTGCCGCTCGATCGTGTCCCGCAGCTCGTGGTTGGCCCGCTGGAGCGTCCCGATCCTGCCCGCCTGCTCGTCGTTCGCGTGCTTCAGCATGATCTCGCGCGCCTGCAGCTCCATCACCTTGCGCTCCATCTCCGCCACCTGTTCGCTCGCCTGGTGCGTCTCCTCCGCGATCACGTGCTGCAATAACTGTTGACGCAACGTTAGCACTTCCGCCTCAAGTTTCTTGGAAAGGGCAAAAGTGGGATGAGTTTGGTCACTGGTATTGCTCCATTGCTGTCGCGGGAGCGCTCATTGCGCCCACAGCACACTACCATTCGATCCTCCGCCTCGCGGCGCAACCGGCAGCTGCCGTACTTGTAGCGCATCTCGATCTGGGCCGCGTAATGGCGGCTACCCTCCAACTCTTTGCCGAGCCGCTCCACGTCGCGTTGCTTGCACATTCGGTCAGCAGACGGGGGAAAAGAGAAACAGAACCAGCATGCGAACGCGGTTTGGATTGATCATCTGCACAGGCGCATCCTTCAGAGCAAGCGTACGCTCGGGGAAACGTCTACAGGAGGTCCTAGAGCCTGCTTTCAAGCGCTATTATAGCCTAGCGTTCAACAATATTCCCAGGCGCGGCAAAGCGTTCTACACGCCCCAAAACGTTCAAGCACAAACATCAACCCAAAACCCCCAGCAATTACCTTCGACTCAATGTTCTTCTGCAGCTTCGCCTTGTCCGCCTTCAGCGTGCCGACCTGTTTCTGCAGGCTGGCCACCTCCTGCTCGTGCCGCTTGAGCTGCGAGTCCTTGTCGCCGACCAGCGCCTTCAGATCGAGCACCTTCTTCTCCACGAACGCGTACTTGATGACCAGATTCTCGTTGTCCTTCCGGTACCCGTCCAGCTTTTTCTGCAGCTGCAAGGTGGCAATGATGCAGCAGGTGTGTCGGATCAGCTGAGTGAGTGGTGGTGCCGTTACCGTCACGCCGTCTTACCGTTTCATTGCTCTGCTCGAGCGCCGTCAGCTGGGCACGGACTTCGATCAGCTGCTGCTGGGAACAGTCGCACTGGGTCCTCGTCGACTCCACGTTCGTGTCGTCCGTGCTGGTGGCCACGGTTTCGGCCATTCTTTTATGGCGCCGATACCGCGTTCTACCGCGGTAAAACAACCCTGTGTTGTTGTGCGCCTAGGTACAGCTGGGTTTGAAATATCGATTTTCTGGACACGCTCGCGTTGCCAGTGCGCAAGTGTCAGGGATGCTATAAAGCTTTGGGTTGTTTATTTTGGAACTAAGATTGCACGTGGAATTCAAATGGTAGGGTCAGTATAATGTACCAGTACGTTCCTAAGTAAGGGTATACTAAGCATGTGTGTTAAAGAGTGTAAATTATATTGTAAGTACATCTCCTTCATTTTGAAGCATGTGTTTCGGGGCTTTTCTTCCATCTGTTGTGCCGCAGAAATGTGAACAATCCATAAAAAAGTAGTCGTTAAATTTATGGCAAGACTTTCAAACTTGGCACCTCAGATAGTGTATAGGTTATAAACAATGCTGGATCTACTTCCAAGAAGCTCTGCAATTAAAACCATTAATCATATTGCACATTAATCAAGAATTCTTCTCCCTATATTAAATTACCGTACGATTGCTTCCCGTCGGATACATCCTGGCCCATGAATGCCTCACCCGCCAGAGGGCGCCTCATAGCGCCTACTAACTAGCCACTATTTTTAAAGCAAACGATGGCAAATGGCATCCTTCCAGGCGGAAAACGGAACTGCTCGCGTCGCGTTGAAATTGTTTTCGCCCCGTCCCGGAGCTCGCTTCCGGATTTCCCGAACCCAACGGGAAATTGAACTTCGATTGTTGTGGATCTTTCCGCCGCCTGTTGTTGTGCGGGTATGGGATTTTGTTTTTGGTCGCGCTAATGGCGCTTTATAGATAAAGTACTCGCGGGCGAGTGTGATGAGTGATGCCGCACAGAAGCCGGAAATGACTTTGTTGATCTAATTTTAATACATACAATAAACTCGGAGTTTGCGGACATTCTACACCGCTGCATTGTGTGGAATTGTATTTCAAAATAAAAATAAAAAATAAAAAACAAAAGCCGCTCATAAAAGATGAATTGGTTTTTTTTCTGCATCTATTGTAGATCATGATTTTGTTTTACAACCATAACAAATAAAAACCTGTACAAACAACCCGATCTCGGTTGAAAGTCTTCAGGACGGCTTCAGGATTTGCTGATGTCAGGAGTGCCGGATGCGTACGGTTGTAAAACGAATGAGCTCTCATATCTAGGCTATCACGCAACTATCGCTAGAATATGACTAGAATACGACTGTCAAATGTCGAACCTGCAAACGCAGACGGATGACTACAGCAAGGTCCCATAAAACCTCCGCGCGCGCACGGTCGTTTAATTGAGAGTGCTTTGTTAGCATGCTTATTAAGTGCAACAATACCGTGACAATTGGATAAAGGATAGCGGAAAGCAGTAACTGTACGCGATAGTACTTTGCGTGGACTAACCCGACCTGAAGACATTCTAGTTGGAAATTTCCTAACATCATTAATGAAAAAAATAGATACATCAGAAATCTTCTGTCTTCTATTAAATGTGGAACGACTCGGGCAAAACCAAACTCGAAGAATGAGATGTGTCTTTAAGACACGGGAAAGAGATACTTCATCCAGAGGTTTCGAAATCCTGCAGTAATCTAATTAACCAAAACGAACGTGATGCCGTCGTCGTCGTCATCTCCGAAAGTCCCGGTCTTAAAGCTAGCCCGGACTAGCTTAAAGCTGCCGTTTAAAGTGACCGATCTGGAGCGAGATCTTTATGCAGGGTTCTGGTTCGATTGTGGCCTTTCCTGGACTTCCTGGACTTCACCAGATCGGTGATACTCCCTCCAGGTACCAATCCGGGCCTCTTTAGGCACTGGTTTTGGCAAACATTTGTTTGGTGGTGTACGGATAGATGTAATCAACCTTCGACACATCCCGCCAATAAAATCCGGATGTATGTTCTGTCAGGCCGTTATGGTTTTTTCTTTCATTCGTCAAACTTCAAACTACGTGTTCCTGCCCCCCCCCCCCTCCGACACACCCTTTCTGTGTTCCGGGTTTTGCTCCGTTTAATTCCCGAAGTTCGCTTTTCATTTTAGAAAGCAGATTGAATTATTTCGCACACATAACAAATAATTCAATTTTTCAGGAATTTATGATTACTTCACATCGCCTAGTAGTTGTGTGCTCTCTTTCTCACTGGGGGGAGGAGGGAGGAAGGGGAAGTTTGGAAGAGGGAGGGGTGGACTGTTATTAAATTATGTATTGGTGTGTAACTATACACGCCGTGGTCGGGTACATAGGTAGGGCCGCCCGTTTCAGTGGGAAATATTATGTTACACAGCACTCCCTTCCCCCCCCCCCACTTTATCAAGCTTTGCCCTTCGGTTACTTGTGTGTGTGTGTGTGCATGTTGATAGAAGACGGGTGACGGGTGTGTTCGTATGTGTGCGACAAGCTGGTACTGTTGAAATCGAACTCGCTTAAGCTCGGGCAATGCACACGGAAAGCAGCGGCACCACACTCTCACATATTGTAAACGCGCGCACACACACACGCAGCCAGAGCGAACAGCGGATTGGTATCGTTGGAGATGTCCTCGACACCGCGGAGCTATGTACACCTTGTGCGCTATATTTGGCCAGCCAGTTGCTTGTATGGGTGTGTGTGTGTGTGTGTGTGT
>AXCO02006387.1:0-16592 GCA_000473525.2 Anopheles melas | reverse complement strand
GATGTGAGCATATTTGTATGCTTTTATCTATGCGTACATGAGCTCTACGGGTCGTCGTCTTCCGCCCTTTCCGATCTTGTCCAGTTGACGGAGAGTGGAAAACACAAACACACACACACACACACACATACACATATTATCAGGCGTTTTCCCCCATGCGGTCGCTCTCAATCCGGACCAGTTCTGCATTGTATACGTGCGGTACGCTTTCAGCCGCGTAAATGCAGACACGGTGCCACCGCCAAGTATGCAGACGTGTGCCGAAACCGTTGGCGTCCAACGTTTCTTGTTCCATTTTCTGCGTAAAGATTCTTTTTTGTCCTGCCTTTCCCCCCGGGGGAAGGAAAATCGTTTAATGCGTATAATTAATTCAATAATCGATATTATTTTTAAAAGGTAAATTTTCCACGGGCATCAAACGAACGCTGTGCGCCCTCCAGCAGTTCTCGGGTCGGGTTGAGGGGAAAATGGCGCTCGCCAAACATAAAGTACCATTTACGTTCATTATCTGCATTACCGTTCGGTTGGTGGGGTTTTTCTTTCCAGCAAACTCTTTGCAAGAAGTTAACATCCATCTCCACCGCAAAACGTGCAGCCGGGTTTAGAAGGTTGAATAAGCGTAGTAAAAAAAAAACCCTCCATGCTCTCTTTCTGTAAAAACCACGCTTCTCGTAACTGCCACCCCAGGTTTCATCCTTTTGCCGGCTTTGTGTAGTTATGTTGAATAAATAGTACTTAAAATTTGTCTTCGCACCGACCTGGCAACGAACGATCACCGGATTTGGCTAGCCTAATCCAGAGTGGTTCCTTTTTGGTGCGATGAACCGCAGACCCCCGAAGCTTTGTCGGTGGAGCTGGTGAAACGGGGCGCGAAATCGTCTCGCACCCAGACACGGTGTCGATCCAATGAAATCATTTCTATGGTAATGAAGCTTATGCATATTTTCGAGGCACTTGCTCGCGTGCACGATCCAAAAGGAGTGCCGATTACATCCGCGATTCGCGACCCGGACCCGGTTGGGGCTGGATCGCATCGCAGGGAAGAGCTTCAAGCTTCACTTTCGCAAGGGCTCGAATTGAGTTATGCGCTGCAAATAATGCTTAAAATTTGCTGCAAAGGAGGTGGAGGTTGAATGATTGATTTTACGTTTATTCATTACCCAACACGGCTAGTTTGAATAACAAATTAAACAGATTCTATTATGCTAAGCGGGCGTGGGACAGCGGGTAACGGATGTAAATAGAATTTTAACATCGCTGAAGGCATTGGAGTTTCAGGTGTTTGTGGTACAATGTGTTTTCATTCACATTTATAATTTCTTGGATTTTTGTGCTAAAATTTTAAACTTTCTTAATGAAAAGTCTTGCGATTTCCTGAACAAAATTATCCAAAGCAATAAGCTTTGACCATCGTACACCAGAATCGCAAAAACTTTATCTATACCTTTTAACTCGGTGCGAGACAGCAACCAACACGATCACCATCACCATAATGGAGACACGTTTCACATGTAGAAGCTCTTACTGACGGTGTCATCTAAATTCCTTGCTAAAGCTTTTTTAATTAACTTGCACTCTGAGAGCTCCCTGCAATTGAGGTTCGCTAACCATGGCAGCCGCCATCCAGTGGATCCTACCTGGACATTGGAGTTAAATCCTTCACCAACACACTTCCCTTTACCGATGGTGATTACATCTTGCAGATATCCAATAATCCTACACACACACTAGCAAGGACGCATGATGGACACCGGAGTAAAGTGCTCACGTACCTTGGTTGAGGCAAACGAGCATCTGCGTGTTGCTTCTTCTGACAGTTTGAGAAATATATTTTCTCCTCCCGACAACTTTTATTCCCCCGTTCTTTATGTAGGTACGGGTGGACCGGGCTCAACGATGCAGGTTTAAAGGGTTCCTGCTGCCCCTCATCCCCTTTCCGGGCTGCCTACGGTTGTGCCTTGTTTGTCTTTAATGGTCCTTTTCATTAGCTTCCGTTTGTGTAAAATGAATTAAAACTTCAGCCCGGACAGCTTGGTGCCAGAACTAAGCAAAGAAAAGGTACTAACAGGCTGCTGGTCTTTGTATCAACTCAACCCCCACACATTCACACAAGACGATGGTTCTTCTTTGGACAGATGTCAGCACCAAAACCCTTGCGCCCTAGCCGACGGTTAAAGCAAAAGAAAACACTGATCCTCCATATCCCGAAGGCGACAACTCCGGCGAAGACAACGGCAGCGCATCTTCCCCCTGGTCAGCTGCGGTCCTTTCACCCCGGCTTGTTGGGTCGGACAAACTCGGCGAAACCTCAATTTGTCTACTTTCAAAAGTCACTTTGCCACCCATTTGTACGATTCCGTCCCGGGCTGCCGGGTTAGGAGAGTGTTCGTTTCAGCAGGATTCTGCTAGCGAATAGTTTTGTCCCGAGCGTTAAGTTTTATGATTCCTAAACCCCAAGCAAGACAGAATCCGGGTTTGTCTGCTGCCCCGTAGTATTGTGCTGGTCGCTTGTTTGTTTGTCCAACGGAAATGGCAGCGGAAATGGATCGAGTTTCAGGAATTTGATGACCGGAACTGGAAAGGAAACTTTATTAAAAGTAGCTAGAAAGTGGTGGAACGTACGGGTTTGATTAGGAGAATCGAAGACGCCGTAAAGCCTGGGCTATGGAGCATTAAGGGCTCCTTTTGGAGAATAAAGCGAACATCTCACACAACAAGAAAAATTAATTCCAGAAAACGATTACTATAAATCTGAATGTGAAAGAGCTCATAAGAAAGCAAAACAATATCAAACGACTCCATTAAACGATTGATAAGACCTTAGTTCATTGGCATGAAATGGAACCACGATACAATATTTTAAATCTGCGCTCCATAACCACTCGATTGCTCCGAAATTCACCCAATAGTGCAGTGTCATAAACAATGCCGAGCAAGTAATCGTTTTGCTCAAGACAGTCCCCGTGCACACAGGTCTCACGTACCCCATCTGCAAACGTGCCTGCAGGTCGTTGAGTAGATTTTGATGTACTTTTACTTTCTGTCCTACTACCAAACCGTCAGCAGCAGCACCAATCCGCCAGTATCCGTGTGAATGTTACCCACTGGGAGAGTTTCGTTGGCACAGGTGTATCAGGCAAGCGGCAAGATGCCCGCTTATTAGCTTCAGCATAGTCATCGTCCTTTAATATACGAGCCAGCACCACAGCACCACAATGTGAAGCAAGGTGAAAGCTGAAGCCGCTGGCCGCACGGAAACTATTCCCCTGGATAAGATGCTTAAGATGCAACTAATGCTCTACGCCCGTTCGGGGCACGTGTTCTCTGGAGCGGCGATGTCTTACTAGGTACTACAGGAGCACACACACACACCTGCGAAACTTTGGCGAGATGCTGAAACTGAGCAGCGGAACACACTTCAGCCCACCATCGGGTGCTACTAGCACCCTATCCTACTGTCTACTATCGGGTGTTACGGCGGATCCACTAGCCACTTTCGGGCGTATAATGCGGTACTCGGTGGCAAAGTAAGACATAAGACACGGACGCTAAGAGGAAAGTGCTTACGCCAAAGCTGGGCGCTACCTTCGTTCACGTGCTAGTCATGGACTAGTGGCAGGCTGGGGGGCTGGGAGATAGTATTATGTGATAGCATCAAGGCGTCGGTGGTGGTAGTGGCCACCGGGGCCCCAAATCTATCCTTCGGGAGCAATATGATGGGAAAATGGCGCTATCCGAAACGAAAACTTGACTCACAGTGGAGCGGCTGCAAACGATTCGCAGCCAACTGGCGAACGACCAACGCGGCCCGGTGTGGATCCCCGGTGCTTACGCTACGCAAGTAGATAAATAAGTTTTGCCAGAAGCTTTTTTATGTTACCAAACAGCATCTAGGTGTGTGTGAGTGTGTGTGTTTGTGTGTCAATACTGATCTTCGTAGTCTTTGTAGCGTCCCGGGCTGTAACTGTTGAGTGCATTTACGCTTGACCGCGTGCTCCAAAACACACCGTGGAGCCATTGATCTTTGATTTTTGCTCCGCTTGTCTCTTCTTCGCCCTGCAAAGTGAGCTTCAGGTGATGGAAAATGTGTTTTAAAATTGAAAGTTATGGCACTGCCGTGGCACGACCGTTCTCTTAAAAGCAACATTAAATCGCTAAAACCCCGCCACACTGCTGCCGGAGCTGCTTGCTTAGCAACCGTAGTAGCTCGAGCACCAGCAGCACCGTACCCTTGTTGTCCCATTTTGATGAACTGCCAGCCAGCCGGGAGTGTACCGTGGATGTGTTGAGACGATAGGCCATCCCCCGTCACCAGAGAACTAGCATCAGAGAACTTGGAATCGTTTCACTTCTCTAGCCCGTTGTTTAACGAACTTCCCCCTTGCTTGAGGGTGTTAAGTTTCGAACACACGTTACCTGCAAGCACACGGGAAAATCGGAGCAACTGGTGGAAACTGCTAGTCTTCATCTTCATAATTCGCGAGCTTTTCGATCGACCAGCCCTTTGTCGTGCAAAAAGGGAATAACTTTCCGCCTTCCGATAAGAAGCAAATACCTCGCATTCGCTGGGTCGTCATTGCTAGCGGTGGTTTATCATTTGGCAAACTAAATCTGCTCCATCTTTTTCACTCCCACTCCCCTTCACAGAGAAGGCCGTATCATAAATATCAATAATTAATCGACAGATCAAACTTGTGCGGTCCCGGTCAGCGATTAATTATGAAATCATCATAAATTCATCCCGCGTCCTGTGTGTCCCCACGCGACCGTTTTGCAACTTCCGTTCCATCTGCGGGGGCTGTTCGGTGTCAAGTGGGGGGGATGGATGAAATGGGTATGTTGCAGTTATTTGGTGAGGAGGGTTTACCACCCCAAACACCCACACCCACCCACACACACACACTGGCCCATCCATTTGAATTGGCTTAGAGCATCGATCAATTATTTACGCTAATTATTTTCCGACAATCCCCATCGGCAGACCATGACATGAAACGGGGATTGGCGTGAAAACGACTGTGCGTTTGAATTTCTTAACATATTAGCTGTGCGAAATTTCCCAGCGGGTTGCCGCTGTACTTTTGTGCTCTTCCTGTTTGGGCTCAGTTCCGATCTTATCGTTTGCTAGGTAAGCTAATGTGTAGGTTAATGATGGGATCCAGTTTAACTAGCAGATAAAATTATGATTTAATGTTATTGTTTTAAAGTAGTTGAGGCATGCTATGTACTTTTCAAGTTACCAATTTATTTCAAAACTATTCTAAACCGTGACGCAGTTTCCTCAAAGAAAAATTCCAACACCGCCAAATCCGTTCATGACAATTTAATCTTGACGCAATGTTGCAATTGCAATTTCAAAAATCACCTCAAACTAAACGCTTTCTTCTTGACACATTCAACACCAAACAGTTACACCGAGTTGACACTTGATTGGTGTTTCTAGTTAATGAATTTTTGATGCACTGTAAATGCATCTTCCATCTTACCCTACAAACCAAACGATTGCTGCTGCATAAAACTTTACCATCAAGCTTCACGCACAAAACTTCTTCGCGTGAATGTTTTCTAATTAATTTATCACGCTTCATCGCGCGTAAACTCAGCACACAACAGTGGTTGCAAATGCGAGAGATTTTCATTATCACTTCTTCGAACCCACACTATGCGCCGAAAATCTTTGCCGTGCCATTCAACCTAGCCTCCAATCGTCAGCTCCGTGGTGAGGAAACGTTGTTTGCGGTCCAATTAGTAGAGAAGCGGTGTCTGAACGGCTGACACTCGCTGACACACACACGGAGCGGAATCAGTCGTAGTGCTTGATTCTATTCTTCTTCTTCTAGATTTAGTGTGTGCACTTCAATGTGAGTTATTTATATTTGCGTCAAATTAATTTATATCCACCCATCGGTTCGATCACACCTGGCAAGGAAGCGTCAACTTTAGCGATTGTTTTTTTTGTATTTTAAAAGAAAAGACGCTGACAAAACTTTGCCATTCGAGCGGGCGCTTTCGTTTGCGCGTGAGCAAAAGTACTGTTTGCTTTGTTAATTTTCGTAAATAAGTTTAACGGTGATGATTTTTTTAGCTCTAATTGTGTGGGTTTTTAGTGGTGAGCATTTTTTTTAAAGTTTGTGTTAGTTTGTTTCATTTTTATCACAAGTACTATGCTGTAAAAAGATGATAAATAACCGGTTTCGGACAGTTTTTAAAGGCTTTTAAAAAAATACAGTGGTAGTTTGATAAAAATTGTATAATTGTATTGAGCGATAATAAAAGTATACTATTACGATGAAGACAATAACCCAGTTAAACAGCATCTTATATCGTACTATAACAAACAGCTAAACTAAAAATATACAGTAAAACTTAAACAGTTCACAGTTTAAGTAGTTCATAGTAGGGTTTACAAGACGAAAATTCACTTCATCAAATAAACCATTTATCAAACGTAACAAAAAGTAAAGCATTTCAGCATCCTCCCTTACTGCACTTCATGGTTTTGAAATGCTATTACTTTCGTAAGTAAACTAAATTCAAATCCGTTGCAGTTTGCACAGCTGGCCAAACTACCACCGAAAACCGCACACTATGATAACGAAACAATTTTGGACATTTTTTTTTTTTTGCTCTCGAAATGGAACACATCCGCACAAAAAATAAACACCGTGAAACGTATACAAAGAGCACTAGCACCCTTGAAGGCACTGGCAAAATTGGGGCGGTAAAAATCATGAGAAAACTTTTCTCTGCTAGGAAAACATTTCACCGTACACTTTGGCCACGGAAGGCCGGACGGAAGGAATGAATAGCGAATGAGACATAAAAGAAAGCCGGAATAGCAACAAAACGTACTACTACAAATGTACAAAATATAGTTTTCCACTATAGCAGAAGGGAAAGAGCCGAGGTTGTGTGCCAACAGGGGAAGCGTTTTGTTACGTTAGTGCTAAAAATTGATTTGTTATTGTTTCGCAAAGAAACGCTTTTCCGTTTCGGGTGGCACACTTGTCCCGGCACCAAAACCGTGTGACCCGTGGCAGCTGGAATCCGGGATGGTCGACGAACTGGCCGAAACAATCCTGCCGGTCGAAGCAGGTTTGGCGTAAAATTTTGCACTTTCAAATGAAGGGAAAGGAAATGATTTCATGCTTATCCTTTTGGGTGCTTCGTTTTGTATGGTACCAAATGAAAGAAGCTTTTGCAGCGATTAGCACCGGCGCGGCGATCCGTTTCGAGCGGTAAGAAAAGCGATAAAAAGTTTATCGTAAATGTGCACAGAGGAAACTTTACATTCGCTTTCCGTGCATGTAGCACGTTGGTGGAATGATGCTGCACAATACGTTTTACGTATTTCCTAATGAGCTTAACATTATGCTCAAAGTAAGCGTCGGTGAAGATAGTAAAAGGTTGCTTTACGGTGACCATTACGTCAGTTCGGTGTAAAGCTGGCCTGTTTGAATGTTTCGTTCGAAAGCAACAAAATGAAATTAATTTTACCTGCACCACCACCACCACCACCAGCATGATGAATGATGAACAAACAATATTAACAGCAGTGTTTTTTCTTTCTCTGCAACCCACCAAACCAACCAATGGTAAGCTGCTGCGGTAGGATTGATAAACGGTTGGCCGTAAAGAAGCGTTACCGGTTTCCCCCGGCAACGGCTCAGCTTCATGACCATTACACACCGCAATTGGTTGTGACTTTCGGCGTGCGGTCTTCGTACCGAGAATAATAAACATGCTAACCGCAAACTTTACCTTCACAGACAGACTCCCGTTTTGCCATCCTTCCTAGATCGACGTGCTGTCGGGGCGGTCTTGAGAAGCTGTCAGCCAGAGACGTTTCTCTGGGGTGTTTTTTTTTTTTTGTTCCTTCTCTTCCTCGAGCTCCATCAGCGAAATAGTAGGTAACGAGCCCACCGTAATAATGGTACGGCGGATGCGCATAGGTACCACAGAGCATGTGCCCCGTCGACCTTCATACACTATGCCCCGTGGGAGTGCCTGTGCCTGGTGTTGATGCACAGACACGCACTTCTACCATTTAAAATGTCACAATCCATCTTATCGCTAGATTAATGACATGTGAGAGCGTGTTTCAAGCGTTAAGTATCCGTTTTCGCTGCTCCGCGGTGGCGCCGCACCGGCGATGCACCGGCGGGGGGTCCAATATATGGTGGAAGATGCTCATCAGCGCGCCAGAGTGTGTTTGAAGGTGACATGTGAAGGTGGCAGGAAAAAAAAGAAACAAGATGGCCAATTTACAACCGTTCTGTTTTGGGTGTGGTTTCACCGCTGGCTTCCGGGAACACAGTCGTGACAGTTGATGAAACAAGACGCCAGACCGGCGTGTGCGCCGAGCGTACGTGTTTGGCAGGTAATAAGGAAGCTCCGGCAAGCACCGAAACTCCGATCTGATGAGCTGGAAGCATGACACAACCTGGAGTGCCTGGATTTAGTGGCTTTCCGCTTCCATCTCGACGTTTGTGTGTGTCTGTATGCGTGTCGTTTTACTTTAATTTTATTTGTTTTCTCTAAAGCTTACGTGCTCGAGCCACGTATGTCGCCGTCGATTTGTTTCCTCTCTCTCTCTCCCGTTCTGTATTTGAAGAAATTTCTCACAGCCGGGAAGTGTAGGTCGTGACTTGTAGTTGGGAAAGCTTTCAAGGCTCTCGAATTCTTCCCTGCCAGAACTATACGTTAGTGTGTTGGAAAATACCACACAGTTACAGAACAGCCGTGAGCGTTCAGCAATTATTTCCGTAACGCTGATATACCTTTATGGCTTATTTGTTTGTGTGTTGTGCGACCTACGTTTCGTGTTGTTTAATCGTTGCAACGTGTGCTGGGGCACACAGGGCACAGTAGCCTAACCTCATCAAAGGTGTGAACACAACATTTACTAAATAGTTATCCTTGATGTTATACCTTTCTTCCGCTTCAATCATTTCCCTTCGCATGTAGCACATCCGACGACGGTGTCACGGTGTCAATGGAAGAGATTGTTGTTCCATCCAAGCAGGTAAGACAAAATTCTACTACTCATCGCTCAGGCAACCGCCTCGATCAATGGCAGGTCAATTGAGGGTTGATGCAAAAGTTGGTGCGATGACTGCAGAGCGCTCCAGGGCATCCAGTTACCGTCAATCGTATGTGCCATTGCCTTCTCCCTTTCACCAGTGCAGATAAGCATCAAATGTCTGTGGACTCACGATGGTATTCGTCGGGATTCATCCATAAATCATGTCGATTTAGTTAGCTTCAGATCGTTAATCATCGCTGTAAGTAAGATGGTTTTAGCGATCAAAGATGTGTAAATTAGTGGCGGAGGATTGCACGCTATTTTCGTGTGTCCTTTGGTATGTTCAAACCCATGTGCGGTTTCGATTTGGATAAGGCGTTGTGAGCTCGCTTGACCTGCAAATTTCATATTACATTTGCGGGTACTTTGAGGTTGCAGGTTTGATGATTTGATGAGGTTGATGATTGGTTGAAACTTATTGGATGTAGTCATCAATATGAAGTCGAACCATTTTCACATTATGTTCGGTACTAATGACTATTTCTTAGTTACTAGGCTAATGCACTGCAAAAACATCAGCATAACTCGAATAACTACGGCAAATAAATTAATTGATCGTGTTTAAAAGGCAAATTACATATTTAAACGTTCAAAAGTAATTTTGGTTTGAGTGTATAGAGCTTTTAAAGTATATGTTACGATTTATTAGAAAATATTTTATTTTGATTTTTGTAGCAAGATAAACATCAAAATCCATAATTTAAACAAAACTTAAATGTTTGTTTTGGCTCATGCCACCCAACCTTTGCCTCTTGAGCATGCAACCAAGCAACCGGTACGAAGCCGTTGCAGTAGAAGCCGTTTGCTTCAAAATTAAAAATATAGAAAGCATTTTAAACTGGATTTAACTTTTCGTCTCGCTCTAGCGTCGTATCAGTGTCTTAATCACCAACGAAAAGAGCCTTGCTAGTCATTTGCTCCCGAAAAATGCCAGTCATTTGCTCCCAAGTGCAGCTAGTGCAGACTGACTATCGTGCAGCGCGCACCACAAACGCAATCTCTTGCCTGTTCATTTTGCATCCGGTTGAACAGTGCCGAGATTCGCATGCAAATGATTTAAGAGAGCGAAAGAGCTAGAAAGCAATAGAATGAGAAAGAGAGATATATAAAAACACGTCAACTGCTACTACCAGAGAAAGATCACGGAATGCGGCCGCTGCTGTGCCGTGAAAGGAGCAAGCGATGTGTGCAATTAAAATTTCCCAACCTACAACCGCACTGCAAAGTTTTCCTCCTCCATCGTTGATGTAGAGCTATGTTTTTTTTCTTCTAAATTTTCTTTTTAAAGTTTCACTTCCGCTCCCTTCACTCGCTTTCATCTGGCATTGAAAGGCGCTGCAAACGGTTCGAGTGCATGGAAGCTGAAGTAGTTGCAGAAAGAAATTTCTTTTCGCCTCTTGAGCGCAACCAACCAAGCAACCGGTACGAGGCCGCACGAGTGCACTATTGTAAATTGTGTTCCCGTCGACTCGTTAACAGTTGCAAAAACGGAGGGACGGACTTAATGCTGAGCCGTTTAGCTTAATTCGAGCACGGGTAAAGACTGAGCGCAGGGCCACGAGCTTGCTGAAGCGACCCGCCCGTGCGACACTTCACAGGCTTGTAATTGCTTCAAATGCTTCTCGGGTAGTCGGCGTGCTCTCGAAACCCCGGAAACGCGTGGTTTGCATGCATGGAGCATAATCAGTGGTAATCATTTTAATGCCAACGCAACGCAGGTGAACGCGCTGCTAATGGTGCATTCGATGCAGCTCTACTGCCTAGCGTGAGAGGTTTTCCGCGCGGCTGGAAACAGGTTGGCCGCGATGCTTTCGTGCTAAGCTTCCACTCGAGGTAACGCTTGCCACAGCGCGACAGGGAAGTGAAAATGGTGAAAATATTGAGTTACTTCATCGTATCTCTTTCAAGCGATGCTTTGTGGGTTCTGTTTTTTTGCGTCTGTGCCCCTCTCGAAAGGAAGCCTTGCCGCCCCACGAATGCAGGTGAGCGAGGAACCGTAATCCATTTTTAAGCACCATTTCAATGGAACGTAGTAACGGCAACAACAACAACAACAAAAGTTGCTCCCACAAACTTCTACGAACAACACGTGAGCGTGGAGATGGTTCGAATTTTTTAAGCATATTCACCAATGCAGTACCACAAGCTGGTGTGTAGGAGCTCTGCTCAACAGAGCGCTTGTATGGAAGGTTTTTGGATGCAGTGTAGACGTAGAGGGAAGCGCAGGTAGCAACGCTAGACGCAGTAAGTCTTTCACCGAAAAATAGCATCCAACCCGGGCGCGGAAAATGGAAGCTTTGCAACATAAATTCATACTTTGGACGAGCTCGGTACGCAACGAAAAGCTCTTATATACTTCACCGAAAATAAAAACCCAAACAAAAAGTGAACCACCACGCGCGCATACACTTTATCACACCTGGTGTGACAGTTTCATAAATATTAAAACTTCTAAACGACAATGACACAAGCGCTCAGTAAGGTCCTGCGAGAGCTTCTACTGTACTGAGCTGGGCGCAGAAAGGAGGACCATGGCGCTCCGGTACTCGGGCTGGGCGCACCTTATTTTGGGGTGTCACCGTCGTCCAACAGGAAAACAAACTGTTATCGATGAAGGGACGACCAGAGCGCGGAAGCGAGAGGCGGGTATGGTTTCTTCTCCACCTTAAAGCACTTCAACCGCACCTGCTTCTTTTGGGGCAAGGCTCGGCATCTCGCATCTTGCCGGCGGGAACAACATTAGCCCGTCATCATGTGCGGGCGACCCATCGATTATGTCATTCTAAAAAACGCACGAATAAAGGCAGTGGAAGGCAGGCAGGGAACGGAATGGCACGGGGAAGCTCAAAACAGCCCATGATGATGACACGTGCCCCCTTGACGTGCACAAGAGAGTCGTTTTTTTATTCGTTCATCGGCCGTTCGTGCTACGTTGTCCCGTTGCTGAAGCGTGCGACGATCTCAAACATGCTTTAGGTGCGAAAATTGCCTTCAAGCTTCTTGTTTCTCTGCGAGGTGTGTGTTTTGTGCTTTTTTTTTCAACACATCACTGTGCGAACATTGTTCAGGCCCGCTCCTTTCGAGCACGTGTCGTTACACGCACGACAAGTGGCAGAAGTGGTTGAAGATTTCAATATTATAGCACAGATTATGGGTGGCGAAAAATTGCCCAAGAGCTGATGGAAAAGAGGCTTTGTTTGTAGCTTCATTTTGCTCGGCAGCACTTTTATATGTGCCTTTGTTTGACGCCTGTAGATCCTAGTTGAATAATTAAGGAGAAACAGTTGTTACTAGACAGATTGAAGAAGCAAGTGTCAACTTAATGTCTTACATGCTTGATAAAACTATTTTAACATAAGAAAATGTTTAAAATTCACCCAAAATAAGTATTGTCAATATGGTCGTACATTTTTCAATGTCCAAAGCTCTTCAAGAGCACCTGCTTGTTAGAAACGAAATAGGATTTGTTGTAAAAGTAGCAAATTATATCCATTCGGTCATTCGCAAAATACGGTTGAAACCACTTGCATTTGGAAGGTTCAATTTGCTGTCCCTGTGTAGACTAAGTCGACTTCAAACGAGCCTCGGCAATTCCTTGATTCTCCGAAAACTGATTTCATCATCGAACCGAAACCAAGCCTCCAGTTTTCGTTTTTCCATCAGACAGTTGCATTGAAGCAAGAAAGCATTTCAGTAGAATTTGTATATTCTCGGACACAAAATACTTACGAAATCACCTATGCTATTCCACAACCATTCAATGCCAGGTGCTAACAAAAGCAAACATGCGTTCCTGTCACATAGCCAAGCGTTTCGTCTTTCGATGTCGCTTTGCAGGGGGTACGAGGGCAATGTTAATTGGAGAAAAAATGACCCATTAAATATAGTTTCTACTAAACTCATTATCATTACTATGCTGGATCTTTTGCTTTTGAAACATGTAAGTTTTCAGATAAAATGTATTTTTTTATAAACACCACCGGTTAGGGATTGCCACCACACAAACAATGATATAATACATACATACACAATAATGTTTGCAAATAGTTGAATTTTCTGAAAAATTAATGATGCTTTCTAGGGTCTTATGTGGATTCAAAAAACTAACAAAGCAAGTATTCCTCAAAAGTCAACTCCTCTATAATTCGTAAATTCCTTCAGCGATGGTTCGTCTGGTACCGACTCAGGGGCAACTGCACTTTTCCGGTAAGCTCCAGTTACACCACCGGGTTGAAGTTGATTTTGTGTTTCCTGCCGCAACACCGGTGACGGATGCAGCACCGATCCAAATCAGGATTATAAATGATCCAATTACATGCTTGGAATACGTAACAATGTCAAGACAGACACAAAACGCATATACACACATACTCAGTGAGTTTGAATGAAATACGGTACAAATAGAACAATAAAACAGACAAAAAGGCAGTGGTAGAGGGGGGGCGGAAAAGAAAAGCGAACCAAGCTCGAAGGTGCACACTGCACACAAACAAAATCTATTTCAATGAACGATCCAAAAACACAGCTGAAAGAATCATTTTTCACCGATGGTAAAGCTTGCAGTGGGATCGCTCTGTGTGTATGTGAGTTTGTGTGTGTCTCACACACACACACGAGAGAGAGAGAGAGAGAGAGAGAGAGAGAGAGATGTGACATCACGCCGGATGTGAGAAAGGCGATACAAAGCAGCAATATAGATCGTTTATCAAACGATATAGGAAAAAAGGTGAAACGATTCAGGGTTTCTTTTTTTGTTGCAATAAAAAAAGGGGAAAGAACTGGGAAAAACGAGGAAAGAATCAGGTTATCTTACTCAAAAATTACAAATAGTATTTCTAATTTTACATTGAACTTATGCTGCTGCTGGGACTAAAACAACTTTAAATTAAAAAAAAAGACTCAATGTTCAGTTATTAACATAAATAAGTTAAATAGCTTAAAACATTTGTTAAGACTAAATTCAGTCGGAAAAGATCGATTTTGTTAAAACCAATTTCAGGAATAAACAATCTTCCATGGGACCATTTCAGTTAAAAGTAAGCAATAGAGAAATTTTGAACCTTTGCGAGATGTTTGTTTATTTGTTTGATTGAAGTGTTGGGTTAAACACAAACTTATGTTTAACATTTTTACTACCTGCCGAAAAGGAGCAATTTATGTTTTGAAGACGACGTAAAACAATTGAGAGAAATTGACAAATCGGTCGAAATCAAATATTTGACACCTATGACCGGCTTGAATATGGTAATATTTAAACAACCATTATCTGCTGAACTTAGAAGTCAAATTCAATACAGCCTTTGCCACTGTTTACCAAAATAAGGTGTAAGGAACTGTAAACAAAAAAAAATAGACAAAAACCAATCGATCACAGTACAATTAATTAAAGCCCATCTGTTTCCACGCGCATCATGAATAAAATCTGCATCGTTGCACCCCAACCAACCATTGCGCTGCGTGGAATAAATACATTCTAAATGCACACCACCCAACCTAGTGAATCCCGCGTTCTGGCCTGGCAGCGTTGAAGGTTTTTGTGAATACTTTTCGACGTATTATAGTCACGTACTCATCACCGCCCAACGCCTTATTGCATGAGTATTTGCACGCCCTACCAAAAGCACATGATTCAATTAATTTTGTTCCTCGTGCCGATCGTCACTGCCCACTCTAAATCAATTCAATTTATTAATCAATTATCCGAACAGCATCCGACCGGAAATCGGTTCCCGGTGATCCAACGGAGGTCATGAGGTTTGCGTCACGAAATCCTGCAAGGATGCCACGATCCATCGCTGATGCGTGATGATGCGGATGAGCGTGTGTGGCCTTTTTTTTTTTAATCAAAATAGAGAACAAAAAATGAAACGTGGCTTGGCAATTTAAATCATTTTAATTTCATATGTCACGAATGTGAATGTTCCAATTATAAGCAAACGTATTTTTGTTTGTAAAAAATATCCTTTCAATCCAGAGCATTTTTTATTCCGGTTTAGGTAAAAGCTTACAGCACAATTCAATGTCAAAACTCAACGAATGATGATGCTGCCAAAACTTACCCCAACCACAGCGCTACGGGATGGATTTTAGTTTTCTTTTCGATTGCACCAGCATCAACCCATTGCCACCAATCCCAGCGGTTGCGCTCTGTTGCGCTACGATGCTAGATCAATCGATTAAATCGTTCTCCAAACTCCCCTAGGTTTTATCAACCCCCTCCGGGGAAACACAATTCAATTTCCTCCCGGGTATCTGCGGCAGCTGTTACGGCTACGCCAGGCAATACGAACGGCAGCTTCGATGCGAACTCCGGAAATGGAAGATGATGATAATAATACTAATGGGTAGCTAATCGAATCGATTCCTTCTGCCCGGCGGTTCACAGACGCGAAACGCGACGCACGACAATCAATCAGCATTAGCTAAACCCAAAACCTATGCCAGGACTAGTCGGTCACACTGGTCCCATCTGGAGAATATCACCGCACCGCTGTTAAAATATCCATCGGCTGCTCGCACACAATCCGCGCTCCACTTTCCGGTTCAGGCACTAATCGAGTGAGACTGCCCTCGGAGGAACGAAACACACCGGAAATGACCCGAAGCCACATTGCACATAGCTCGTCGGTATAAATTTTGTCGCCCAAAAATCTTACAGCCATCCCCAAGCTAAAGTTTCATGCGGCCTGCGCACGAAGCGTACCGAGGGGGCAGCGGGTCGACCGGGTGACCAAATCCTTCCAAATTAATTATTATTACTCTGATTAATCACGATAATTAATCCTTAAATCTGATAAAAGGATTTATTGTGGTTGACTGGGTGGAGTTGCTAGCCCGGCGGATACGACGACGCAGTGAGTCGCATTTCCTTAGCCGACCGAGGGTAACTATCCCGCCAGTGGTACGTGCTCGAACTGTCCTCACGAGGATACCGAAAGGACGGACGAAAGTGCGGATGAAAACAACAAAAAAAAGTAGCCGACGGCTAAGGCAGATTAGGAAAAACAGATCGCCCAGCGGGTTACTTGTGACTGTGAGTTCCAGAAAAATTGAATCAATCGAAAGAGCGGTGAAGGTGACCAAGAATGGTGCACTGTGAGCGGGAGGAGTTCGTGATCGAATGGTGAGGATTTGCGTTTAGTTATGCCGCGCGGGTGCTTTATTAATTGCATAGAAAGGTTTCTGCTCTTAGACTTATTGCTAGCAGTAAGATGATGTTGGCTAAACGGGAGGAGTCTCGAAGTTTCAAATGACCTTATGGCCATTACTTTGGAGTTTAGCAAGTATCTTCCTGGCTGTAGTTTAGAATGAAAATGTTTCAAATCCACGAATAGATTTTTTAATCCTTCGAAACATGTGTTTTCCAATTTTTGTTGGCTTGAAAACGGTATCTTCCATAGAAATGCTCAAACCAAATTAAAAAGAATTCCAGCATGGACTACATAACTGTTTCTTAGCTTCTTATGAAACTTTGATGATTGCTTAAAGTATTTCTTTTCGAGCTAAA
>KI920955.1:6913-19284 GCA_000473525.2 Anopheles melas | reverse complement strand
CATATTATTCATGGGTCTTGACGAGTTCTAACGAGGGAAAGCGTCGGAGGCGAAATGAAGCAAAATCGGCGTGGTAGCTCTTTTCCAATAGAAAGGGTGTGAGGATGCCGAGAAGAAGCAATGGTGATGAAGGTGGCGTGTTATAAGCTTGGTTATAAATTTCACTTATGGTTGACATAAATAACCCAACGACAAAACACGAATGTGACATTCGGCAACACCTTAAGACTGAATGGAAGAAAAACGGAAAGGTTAAACGAAAGTTCGTGTGGGTGTGTTTCTGTTTGCAAAGTGGCTCTCCTACCGTAAAAGATGTCCCCTGCGTAAGAGAACTTTTTCCCCCGTAACGATAAGCACATTTCGTATCAAATTGAACACGCATGTCGATGTAGGAAGAGGCGAAAAATAGGATATTGTGCAAACTAGCTACTCCTTGGAGCATCCCTTTTTCTTCGCATGAGTCTTTTCCACATGACAGGATAGGGTGGGAGAAAACTTTTGGAGGGTTCACGTTACTTGTGATGCGTGTTGAAGGGTTGTTTTACTTGTACATGCTGCTTGGTGTGTGAAGAAGAATGTAGGCAATGTGAGAACTGATAGGATCGGAAAGATGCCCTCCAGAAAGAGCATTACGAAGTAGGTGTAATCATTGCCTTAAAATAGCTAAAGGTAAAGCTGGAAAATATTTAATTTACGAAGAATTGAGTAAGCATTCGATGTCAAAACGATGCATGGGCCACACAATTGCTCATCAAAAGGATGTAAAAACTTTACTACGGTTTGCAATTAAAATTGATCACAACCATCGGCTGGCAATCTTTACGTGTCTGCAATGTGTGTCAAGTTTGTCCTTTTTGTACCATAATTCCATGTTGAGAGTGTTAACTTTCCAGTTGGGTTCAACTATTTACGGTCATATGAGACAGGCAGTGGGCAACTTCCTACCGAGCTCGTGTATGGTACCGTTCAGCATTGGCTTTTGATTGCATGTCAAACTTTGTGTTACGTACGTGTAAACTGTCCACGTACAGCTTTACAGCATTATTGAATCGGTTTACGATGGATATCAGCTAGTGGCACTGACATAAAATAGAGACAGAAGCTTTTATGTGGCGGCACAGGCTGATGATGGACATACAAATGTTTCGCAACTACAGATGAAGTGATGTACTTGCAAAAAGCTTTGCTGAAGACTTTCTGATAAGTTTAAGCATTTAGTATTCATGAAAGGTTCATCATTTTCTGTTTAACATTATTGATGATCTCCAGGCAGCACTCCGCCAAAAGGACAGCACCATTGTTCGATGACTTTAACCCTGGACGCGTTGAACGTTTCCGCCACACACACACACACACACACATTCGGAACGAATTTTCCCAATTCATCGTTCAGTGCGCTGGGGTGCTAGTGTTTGGTTTGAGGTTGATAAATGACTCGATGCTTACGACTGTTCTGAGATATTGTTTCGCATTTCTTTTCTACAGCATGTCGGAACCGAGCGCTACTGGCGGCGTAGCAGCAGCAGCAGCAGCAGCATGCATTGTGCCAAGGAGGACGATTGCGTGGGCACTATTTACGAAACTAGCACGTGTTAGTCCGAGCGGGCTCATTAGAGCGTGTCGTTATGGTTTTGTTTGTTCGTTTGTGGGCGTAGGTAGCTTAATAAGGTAATTTTTCTAGCGCCAAAACGGTGGGAGGAGCTTCTGTTCGATGTATTTGTTTAGGTTTTTGTCCTCGTGCTTTCACACAGCCGGCGCAATGGGGTGGTAAATAATTGGGCAGTGAATCTATTTCGTATGCGATCATTAGCAAGACGGTGATGGATGATTATCTTGAGATTCGCTAATGGTTGAGGGGAAATTGTTTAGCAGAAGACCCCCGAGGAACGTTCGTACGCTGCTCCCAAATCATTGCTAAACGTTTCAAGTAATGGAATAAGTCGAGGGAAATCTATAGAACAAAACAGGACTTGTTTGTTTTCATCTGCATTAACATTTCGCACTCAAACGTAAACGCAAACGCAAGGGAGCTTTTCAACAAGTGAAAGCAACAAAATGTGCCCAAAGTTTATTCACCTCCTCCTCCCTTCGAGGATAACAAAGTTTTGAGTTGTGTTTCTTGATACACGAAAACATTTTGTCAGTTTTTAGGACAATTTTCATGGGAAACCCTCCCACTGTCTTGCTCAGACGGTAAGCAAAATGGAAAATAAACTCTCTTAACTGCCTGGATCATCTTACAATGCCGACGGTTTCGAGTTGTTTGGAAGTGATTTCATGTCGTTTTCTTCTTTTGGCCTTTGTTCGCGTAGTACCTCAAAAAGCACTCGGATATGATGTCAGCTAGTCTCGCTTTTGTTGTCTCGTTTGTGTGGATGTGTTTCCTTTCTCCCGTTTTGCTGTTTTTAAAGCGTTGTCAGCTATTTAGCTACGCGACAGCAAAGACTTGTTGGTGGGTGACTTTATTTGTAGTAAACTTTTTGGAAATCAGCAGCCCCCAGACAGGAAAACTGAAAGCCAACAATGAAACCAGACTGGCAGATATTAAATTTCCACCGGTACGTGCAAAGGCCGAAAAGCATTATCCCGCCATCATCACACGACCCACTTCTTAATGCCGAGACTGCAGGCTTTTATTACTCCCGGGGATCTCCCGGGGGGGCCGCTCGGGAAAGTAAGGGAAACATGGAAAGACGTGGGTACTGTTCAAAGACCTTACGAGAGACGATTTCCACCATCTACCACACCAAATATGAAACGCTTCATTCATCACAGTTTAAGTGTGCTTCAGAGAGTAAGCCAGTATGTTTTGGGAAGACGGTGGTTTGGTGGTTGTCGGCAAGGCTCGGGAAGAGAGTTTACCAAACAAATTACAAGAAGGTTTTGGGAGATTGAGTAACGCTAGAACAGCTTGTAGCACTAATTCCTTTCAAAGTTCTTCTCCTTGCTAGTTGAAAAAGACTTTAAAATGAGCTCGGATCCTTTCCTTTACGAGCTCGAAGCTAAAGAGTGGGAGTAAAGTTTTCTACCACTTGGCATCTGTAGTGCTCCAACTATTTCCAACGCATCAATAGCATCCTTCATTCTCCCGGATGGATTCCTTAGGTTCATTACTGTGGTTTGTGTTGCACAGAATACTCTCGCTTGATGGAAGACATCGGACTCGTAAATAAATTCGTAAAGTATACGATAATTGTCAAGACGGTACAGATTACAAGCGGTATAATTATCATAATCACATGCTTAAACGTTACAGATGAGATACTGTGTAATTACTATGGCTGTTGAAAGTGAATCAGCAGTATCCTCATAGTCCCATACGGATATTGAAGCGTGCATAATTAAAGTTTTATATAACTCGCATATAATTAAAATAATCACTTACCGGTTGTAAAATGTACCAGAATCAAGGGAAACCGACGAAGAAATCTCACTATGTACGAAGAAGAATCTTTGTGTACTAATTCGTACTGGAAACTCTGGTAACTCAATTAAAACTTTCCACCAACTGGTAAATAAATTTTCGATTCATGGGGTTGTGTTGCGTATTGAATGTGGCTTTCGGTTGCACTATACTACCACCACACAAATACGCCACAAAATCGCTTTAGAGGAAATGCGCGCTATCCTTGCGTTACGTATTGCTGAAGTACGATTCGAGAATCAAACGGCACACACTGTACACAGATTCATATGCTCTACCATCCGCGCTGATGTCTGGAGCTAAACTGGCATTTCTGCTGGCTGTAAAACGTACCTCGTTCTCGTTAGAAGAGAGGAGAGTTTTATCATGACCGTGAACAGCACCGACGAAGACAGCTTCGTGCTTTCCGAAAGCACAACTGACAGCATTATGGTTCGAGAAGCGCCGAAATTTGACATGCGCTTTTTCCCCAATCGAGGAGAGCATACTACAGGGGAAAATACATCTACCGGCTGTTGTGTCAGAGTTCGTGTATAAACAAACCGCTGAAAGGAAGCCAAACAAGTGGTAATAGGGGAAAAAGGGAAAAACTTTCAGCTTGCACCTCACACACACACATACACCAGCAACGTTCGAGTTTCCCGCCGGGTAAAAAGCTCTCACGTTGCTAGTATACCATGGTTCAGGGGTGTAGGTCACTGGACACTTTTAGTCTTTTACCGAAGTGTGTGTCCGTGTATGTGTGGGTAAGTTTGTTTTTGCACTATGAAGCCCTGCCGAATTCGGAAAGTTTCTTTTTTCTCGGTTGATAAACGGGATGCAATGAACCGTGTGAAAGTGAATGAACTCTGATGGTTTGGGTTAAGTGGACGATTCTACGGATGATGCGATTAATTCGTTCGATCTGATTGAACCACACGCAAAAAGTAGTTTGCGTTCGGTTTGGGTGATAAATGTAGATGTATGTGTTTATGGAAAAGCTACTAAATTCGATAGTATGAAACGTTGTATGATAGTATGAAACGTTGCCTCTGATACGCTCTCTGTTTACGAGGGGACCCAGCCACATCGGTGCTTATTGACCCACGTTAATGAGGGTCATTTCGATTAGGAACCGGTACTTTCTTACCATGTTTATAGACAAACAGATTCATGGATAAAATTTCCGCAGAAAGAGCCTATCTCTAAGGTAGATCTTAAGAGGATTTCCATCGTTTTCCCTTTTTGAAGATGGCAGTCTTTGTGGGTTTCTATTTAGTAGTAATGTTTACGACAAGCAGCTGTCCTATTGGAAAAGACTTTTTTAATCAATGATAAGAGATCTTTTCATCCAGTTATGCTGTGTCAACCTGTTTTATGAGGATCGACTCATCAAAACAGTATAAAGGACCTCTTCTAGCAGCTCGAGTTGTTGACCAGTTTGTGCGCAAAATTGATAAAGGTGCAATGGTTTGAATTTAGTTTCTTTTTTCTACTGCAGCCAGGACACATCTGGACACAAAACCGACAATTTACACGGTAGATTGATTTTGAATAGCACTACCAACCGGCAGGTGGTAAGATGAGGTTAGCTCCCACGGGAGAATATCCACAGGGTGCACTTTACCAATCATGATGTTTAAGACGACGATCAACGCAAGTTGGTAGAAAAGAAGGAGGAAAGCAAAGCGTATCCGAACGGTTTCACAATCCCATGGACACAGTCACCGGAATGAATGTGACGGTTGTGGTTGATGCTTTAGATAAAAGTAAGTGAGAAAAAAAAGATCGATGTCATCTACGAAGCTTTAAGGAAGAAAACGGTGCGACAGAACACTTAGCTAACTGCAAGAATTCGCTTTTCAGGTTCAACAGACTGAATAATCGAAGCTGCCTATAGCTGCTCGGCGTGTGCGGAGAGCATGATGACGGCCAGAAGAAAAGAAATAAAAATCAAATACCACTCGGAGACTGCAATAGAACAGCAGGAATCAAATTTGGTTCCCAGGGAGACGTGTTTCTTTGGCATAGAAGCGCGTTCGAGTGGAAGTGAGAAGGGCACGAGCTGGTTTTGAATGCAAACTTATTTTCGTTTTTCTGGCTGTTATTTGGTCCAGCATAAAACGGGTCGGAATGCGGAAGCATCAAAGTGTACGGTTGATCAAAGTAGGTGAACGAATTTGGTTTGGGCTAGAAGGCAGAGAGGGTAAACTCGGTCTAAATGCAGAGTGTGAAATGTTTCGCTCTGAGGGAAGTATTCAATCAACCCAAACCACCACAATGCACAAAGCCACAATCATTGAATGTACTGTGGAGGTAGACTGTTTTTGCGGTTTTAATACATCATGTTGGTGCTTTTTGTTTTACTCTTTGCACAACAATTCATATGTATAAATCGTTTTTTTGATGGAAAAATAATCGCAAAGCCAAGAGTAAAGCAAACACACTTCAACACGCAAAGTGTGTGTGCTGACCGTAGAGCAGAGTCGAACAGCCGAGAAAAGCCCTCAAAAGATATTAATCCGAAGAGAAAGTCAAAAGTGTTGCTTCACTGAGTTCACGAAACACGTCCAAAAGCGTATTGTCTGCATTCGTTGGTTTGGCGTTGTTGTGTGAGCGATGAAAATCGCCACCGAACCTAAAGGAAGGATAACGCTAGCTCAAGAAATAATGGAGTCTTCCTGTTCCGGAAAGAGTGGCGGTGAGTTTTTTAGTGTTTTTTTTTCGTGGTCATGTTTTTTTTTGCTCATTCCTTTCACTACTTTTTGCCATGTTCTGGTATGTGGTGTTGTCACATACACAACACAAGCATGTTTGTTTATTGTTTTGTGGTGCTGCGTTTGTGTACGTGTTCCGGGGAACGGGATTTTTTCGCCCCTCGAGCAGGATGTTTGCTGCCGTGCCAGAGATGACATCTCGACAGATTTCGGGGAGGTGTTTTCGTAAGCCAAGAAGCCAACCGGCGGTATGGCTGCTGTGACCAACACGTAGCCATTTCACACGCCGCGCGCATACCGCGTCGCACGCAACCGTGGCCATCGTCACGAAATCACTGCCGGAAATGGAAATGTTTGCCGAAAGACAAAAGTGTTTGTCGGACGAGTGGGCAAGAAACAATAGCAGGAAGCAGAAACACATTGCAAAACCGAGCAGCGGGTACACGAACCGGCGGGGTGGCAAAAACGCAGCAAAAGCAATGCGGAAAAAAAGGTTTAAACATCGTGTTTGTACCGAGGCATAAATTTGCATAATAACGTACGGGCAGGGCAGATGTGTATTTTATTCATGATTTATAAAACAGCACGCGGGCGTAGTGGTGGTAAGTGAGAAAGAACAATGGAAGCAAGAAAAGCGTTAGGTTTTGACATCATTTGAAGCGAGAAAGTGTGAGGAAACACGAAAAAAAAAACAATTTCACATTGAGCATTGAAAGAAAGAAACAATCAATTTGAATCGCACTGTGTTGAGCTGTGAGCTGTGAGGTTTTGTACCCACCGCAGTATGTGAGTGTGGGTTTTAAAGGAAAACAAAGGGAAAAAAAATATCGCACAAGAATGGACATGGCAACACATTCGGACGCAGCGGTTCATGGCTAACGAATGTGTGCTTTGCGCATTGATTGTTTGCCGTTCGTTAACGGTAGGAAGGCGAGCAACGATTATAATCGCCCGGTCGTGTTGAGCCGCTGAAGGTAGTGGTATATTTTGTATTTAATTTAAAAAAAGCTTGTGATTGAGAATAATAGCGTTATAGCAGCTGTCGAGTACCGTTTATTTATGTTTGTTTGAATCGTACCGCAACACGATGTATGCTCTTAGCGGTGGCGTAATAGACGAAAACTCTAAACCAACCGTCACGCGTATCATTGTTTGTGAAATGTAAATAAAAATCAAAAATACCCCACCCCCATCTGGCAGGAAAGGAATTTCGATTTCCCAGCTGACTTAAATAAGCTTTCGCAGAAATCAAAATTGACAAATCCGGCAAAAACATTCCAGAAGCGCATGATTTGCGCACCGTTTTCGGCAACAACACGGTGCAAGAAATTCAATTTCGAAACCAGTATTACTGTGAAAATAAGATTACCGCTGCCTACGCTGCCCTTCATCGACGGTTCAACGGCACCGTGGAAAAGCAAAAACCGGGTATGACGAAAAAAAGAAAAAGAGAAACCCAGTCACAGGTCTTGCACGCTCGTAAAATGGAACTGACAGGAAGCATCGGTTAAGGATGTCAAGAACGAAAACGTGACAATTCTATTTCCTTCCACTTCACGTCATAGCGCGATTTGCTGTCCCGCGTTGCGCATAGGCCGAACGGCAGCAAAACAGCCTTCTGGTTTGGGGTGCTTATTTTGGTTTCATATTGCAATCGACTCCGGCAAATGACTGCTTGCTCAATCTCCATGCTCAACTAGGTTTAAGGCATTTTTTTTGTTCTGTTGTAGCGAAATTTTCCCGATTTCAAAATGTATGTAAATGTATGTATGGTTGTTTGGTGCCTTTGGTAAGCTTAGAACTGGCACTGGTATTGTTTTCACGCCTTACACTTTTCGCGCATTGTCTGCCGTTGGAGGTACCGGGCATTTCCATCCGATTTGAAAGGCTAGGCGTCTCCATCGAAGTTGAAATACCGGGCGCCTCCATCGTGACAGGAGTGGCGCGTTTCCATCTGGCCGTGATAAACTCTGTTTGACTTTTGACAGGTACGAAATTGGAATGCACAGTAGGCCTTGTGACATCGGGCGAGGGGGAATTTACCTTTGAGTAGATGCAACGTGACTATGTAATGTATTATCCTTGATTTGATGGAAAATTATATCTGCGTTCTACGTGTCACACTATCAGCGGCGCAGAGTGGTTGTCAGCAAAGATGTGAACTCGGTTATTGTGATAACATCTAATGAATGCATACCATCGTAAGATTTGATGTTTGTTTAAAAAATTGGATTTATTTTGTTATGTGAAAACCTCTGATAAAGATTTAAATTTAGTCTCATTGTAGATTAAAGGTGCAGGAAATAAATCAAGCGTACATAAAGCATTCCCGAACAGGGGTATTGGGTTCGTTCATTACTTACATTACACGTGCTGCTCGAAGCTTGCACAGCAAAGTACCCACTTGAAGCTACCAGTACACGAAACGGAGCAAGTACCATCTGTTGACCGTCCAAGTTAAACATCAATGTCCGTTCAACAGCGAGTCCTTGAAAAGGTGGGCAAACCAGCCGCTCTACACCCAACGCCCCGGTGAGTGTGCGTTGCAACAGGGCTAATAGACGTTTCATTACAAGCGCCAATGCGTTACCGTCGGTTCATTTCCCGTCATTTACAGTCTTACGCATCTCATGAACATCGGTGTGCGGTGTATTGTGTGGCCCATTGGTTGCATTAGGTGGTTGGACCGTTTCCCTCTTGCCACGTTCCATCCTCAATGTGCGTACCGGCCAAACCACAGTGGAACGATTACGATGCTTCCGTCCATTTGGGTAGGCTCTTTGCCGTTGAGATACTTTCTTTCGTTCGACCGGCGTTTTTACCCCCACACCCTCTACATACTCACACATGCAATCCAGGTTCGTTAGTGGTGAATCTGGCCCATCGGAAAATGGACGCACTGTGGACAGCATATGCGCGTCTGTGGCGTGTAATGTTTCCAGCAGGAACAAAACAAAAAAAAACAGCTGATATTGCTGAATACGTTGCGTACGATGCCGGTGCGGGCAGAACGATCTACGAACGATAATACGCAATCTCGACGCACACTTCTCGAGGACGCTTCGAAACCGGGAGAGCGGGTGGATGGTAGAAACGGCAGCAGCAGCAGCAGCCGGCAATAATCGTAAAATTTTATTATTCGAGTTTTGCGCGAAACCCATATAATGCCTTTATTCGCTTTTTCCTTTTTTTTTTCTTTGAATGCGCAGGGAGCGGTACATTGCGTAGAGAGTTTGTGTGTCTGTCAGCTGGCTCGATGCGGACTCGGACTGCATTGCATGTTGGAACACATCCCGTCAGCATCCGGTACACATGGTTTACTTTTTGTGCGCGTACGAGTCGCATATTTTGGGCTTTATCAAACTAAGGCAAGCGCAACCAAAAGGGAGAGCTCGAGCGCGTAATGTAAGTGGGAAAATTCACATCCAGCTGCAGCGCCACAGCTTTGGTTGATTAACCAGGACTAAATATGATAACTTTTTGTGGTTAAAGTGAAGCCGAACATTTTGCGTGGGAATGTAACACACGTGTGCAAGTGGCTGTGAGTGAAAAAGTTTTAAATGGAAAGTCGTTTCTCACAGACACTGATGCCACGGCAGCCAAACGTCGGGCACGGACAAACAGACAAACTTTTGCTGCCAATTGAAGTTTTCCGCCGGGAAATAATTGCATGCAAACGCATGAGAGAAAATGCGAGGGAGTTGAAAGTTTCGGGAATGTTTTCCGCCTCCATTACGCATGGTTGTACAGGTTGTGTTATGGTTAGCTAAAGTTAGCTCAAAAATATCGATGTGCAATATTTTAAATACAGTAGAACGAGGAGCTTTAAGATAGGAATTAAAGAAAATCAATATGATTTGGTTTGTTTCACTCGAAACGAAATTATCACCAGATTGTGACAAACAAAGCTTAAAAGATGCTCGATAATTCTACAAAACCCTAAACAACAACCATGCGCTTCTGTTGCCCACAATCCCACGAACGAATCGAAAACCTATTACACAACATTTTCATTTTTTTCCACCTCGCTCCACTGATTCGCATGGTATCCGGTTTGGATTTTGGGATGGAACAGGAGCCAAACTAATTATATTTTTTCAAGCCCAGGTCAGGCGGACAAGGTATTAGAAAATGTAGCAATAGTACGTGCGCTGCTACTGAAATTCGGTAAAGCATTAGAGCAGGACCGTAAAAAAAAGGTCACCACGGTGAAATTCGTTATTCTTTCGGATAAGCTTCCATCCCGCGAGGGACATTTTAATTGCAGATAGTGGGAGTGGGTTGTCGGTTGGCATCGTCTCGTAATGGATGATGGCGTACCGTTGAAGAGGGACAGAGGAAGGGCAGATGGAACCGAAAAGGTTTATAATTTATTATTGCAGAGACAACAGGGCACAAATCTGAACAGCGCTTAATTACGGTCATGTTGTTGTGATCGTTTCGTTTAGTTCCGTTTTTTTTTGAACTTCTGCCCATTTAATGGGCACCAGACTGGGTCATAATCGTTCCGCTGATGGGGCAAAGAAAAAGCAACGAATGTTTTTTTAGATATATGAGAAATTCTTAAACCCATAACGCGATTGCGTAACAGTAAGCTTGAATTTAGAAAATAAAAAACTGAATACGAATGAAGTGTTAATATTGGTTGATTTTGCTGCATCGTTCCAAAGAATTGGTAGGGAAAATAAAACCATCATTTATTTAACCCTTGACTTGTGGTGCGTTTCTCGGGCTGTCTATCCTCATCATGATAATTCTTCTCTTTAAAAGAACGAAAGGACACGCATGGTGCTCATAACGATGTTTCGCTGTGTGCAACGAACCATGTTTAATAGCTCAACACAGATTATCATGTTATCTAACAGTGCCTCAAGCGCTGGGTATTGTGCTTCGAGAGGGAGCTTAGCATATCAGTACAAAGGTAGAGAGCAGAACGGTCCTTGGCGGAGGTTAATGGAAGCATAGGAGACTCGAATCTCAAGTGCTATTGAACGGACAGGCATCTTATAAGTGAATGAGTCTAATACACGGGTAGTGGTAGGAACAGCAATAGTCAGAAGAGATTCCAGTTCCCGTTTCGATCCGCATGTTTTGATGAATGAGTGCTTTAGTTAATCTTTGTACGCGTGTGCTGAAGGACCGCTGTTGTTCGCAATATAATCAATTGACTGCCGATTGTTCGACCTTCTAGTGATTTAATCGAAAGCAGTGGATATGATGAAGATGATGTACCACATTGAGTTTATCATTTTTGCATCGATTGCTGAGCAAATATTAGTTATCAATTGTTTATCAAAGCTTGATTTTATAGAATGACATCTGAGTTTTAAACATTTGTATTTCTTTACAAAAAAAAAAACATATTTTTTCTATCTGTAAACGGTTGCAGTATGTTTATCATTTCAAATAATTTGGAGTTAAAATTGCGCATTTCGTATCCGGTATCGTATTGAGAAACACTCCCTAAAGAAGAGCAAGCAATAAGAATGAAGCACATACGGGTTTGAATCAAACATTTGCTTCATTCAACTAATTCAGTCAATGGAATGTTGGGTTTCTGACAATGGAATGTTGTCGTGTTTGCGCTTGCAAACGTTGTGTATGATGTGAGCGGAAATTAATTCGTAGAACACGGTCGACATGTTTCGGAAGGAACCGCTCACGTACGCTCTTCTCGACAGGTTATCGTGCAGGGCACGCTCTTGTTTGTGTTTGAAAGGTAACTAACAACGATGTGAAAGGTTGAGTGTTCACTTTTCCATAAAATCCGTACAAACTTGTACGCTGTTGCATTGGTGAATTTACACTTCAATTTTTCGGGAGAAATCCTTTCCATTGGAGGGCTTTTTCAGGCACTTTCAGGCAACTGTTGCAGAAGCACAATTAAATCCACACACGAATGACTCAGCTTTTGATCGATGACATGGTTCGTGTTTCGTGTTGTAAGTCTTTTAGTCCTTTAGCCCTTTTCCAAGATCCATTTACATACGAAAAATTATGGAAAGCTGTAGAATTCGTATCCAGATTCTCTTGCTGAGATTTTGTCTTTATCTTCCTATTTCATTATACACATTTCCTAGAATACCTTTCCCTCTTTATACGTGATTTACGAACCGACCAAAATTCCATCTCTTCAAGACTCTTCAGCAAATAACTGTGACTCTGAACAATATGAACCCTTCCACTGTTTTCAGAATGTAATGAGGCGAATGAATCGTTCGCGCTGTACAGCTCAGTGAAGTTCATTCGTT
>AXCO02006384.1:0-13710 GCA_000473525.2 Anopheles melas | reverse complement strand
GCCCGGCCAGGACGGTGAATGGGCAGCGAATGCCACCGAACAATTGGGTAAGCTTGCTTGCAGTTTGTTGGTGGGTGTGGGAAAGAAGCCTCTCTTATGTGATTTAATCCATATCAATCGGTGTTTTACGGCTCGGCTTGGGAGTGGAGCGAGCTGCGCGGCGAGTACTATCTGCACCAGTTCGCCAAAGGCCAGCCCGATCTGAACTATCGCAATCCGGCCGTGGTCGCCGAGTTCGACGATGTGCTGCGGTACTGGATGGAGCGCGGTGCGGCTGGATTCCGGGTCGACGCGATCAACCACATGTTCGAGCATCCGGACTTTATCGACGAGCCGATCAACAATCCAGAGGATCCGAACAGCTACGGCTACACGCACCACATCTACACGAAGGATCTGCCGGAAACGTACGACGTGATCGCGCGCTGGCGCACCGTGCTGGATGACTTTGCCCGCCAGAAGGGTAGTGATGCTGTGTAAGTGTTGGGTTTGCTTGGTGTCTTGCACTGTGGTGACCTTTGACCTTGTCTTACAGCATCATGATGACGGAAGCGTACGCCAATCTGACGATGACGCTGCGCTACTACGAATCGGACGATGGTAAGCAGCAGCGCGCTCACTTCCCCTTCAACTTTGTGATGATCGAGGAGCTGGGTGAGAATTCGAATGCGCGTGACTTTAAGCGGGTAATTGATCGTTGGCTGGGCAATGTGCCGCGCGGTAAAACCACCAACTGGGTGCTGGGCAATCACGATAAGCCGCGCGTTGCTAGCCGGTATGGAGTGGAGCGCATTGACGGTATGCAGCTGATGTTGCTGACGCTGCCCGGTGTGGCGGTGACGTACAACGGGGACGAGATCGGTATGATTGACCATCGCGACATTTCGTACGAGGATACGCTGGATCCGCAGGGATGCAATCTTGGCCCCGAAGGGTACCGGTGGGCATCGCGTGATCCACAGCGCGTCCCCTTCCAGTGGGACGATACGTATAATGCGGGCTTTTCGCGTGCGCCACGGACCTGGCTGCCGGTGCATCCTTACTATAGGCAAACGAATCTGCTGAAGCAGCAGGAAGCGGAGTACAGCCACTACAAGTTCTATCTGGATGCGGTTGCGATGCGTAAGGATCGGGTGTTTACGCACGGTGAGTTCAAGTCGCACGCGTTCGGTGATGGTGTGTTTGCGTTCGTGCGGTACTTGAGAGAGAACGAGGATCGCATGGCCGATCCGTACCGGGTGGTGCTGATCAACTTCTACGGCGAGCGTACCACGATCGATGTGAACGATCTGTACGAAATTCACAACCAAACGCAGGTGTATCTGGTCGGTACGGAATCGCGCCACAAGGTGGGACATTTGCTAACCGCAAAGGAAGTAACGCTGGGCCCGTGGGACTCGATCGTGCTTGGGCCTGTGTCGGGTGGTGGACGGGCTGTGCTAGCGTTCGGATTGCTCGTCCTTGCCGTTGTGAAATCGTTCCTTTTCTAGGCGCTGATGTATATGTCAGTTTTGTCGTCGCTTCTAACGAGCATAATAAATATCCTTAAGAACCGAACAATAGGGCGTACTTCTTGCTTTTGTTTTCCGCGAAAGATTATGTTGTAACTAAAAGGAACTCACACACACACACACACACACACACTCACGAACCAGGGAATGATAATCCGCTTTCCACGATTTAATTACAATGGCATCGAGTAAGACGGGAAAGACGGGTGTCGCTGACGAGGCAAAAAGGAAAACACGTCACACCACAGTCGACGTCGTCCTCGTGGAGCACGTACAAATTGATGAAGGTTGAATTATTTGTAAACAGTCGCGCCCGTTTTGCGTGGAAGTGTAAGCTTACCAATGTTGTCCCACAACCGCACACACACATGGCCATCATGACGCTTTCACAGCGAGAAAAGCTAAATTTAACCTGAAGTTGATTTATTGTCACATACGCGCCCCTTCGCGGAAAGAAAAAGGAACAACTCAAATGGTGCGGCAGTGAAAAATCGATACTGAAGCTCAAGGAGATTTTGCTCCCCTTGTTGGGACAGGTTTGTGTCTGTGTCTCTTGCAAGGGAGATTTTTTTGTTCGCAGTCCCGCAAAGTTTGGCCGAAGACGAGCGCGATAATCTTCCTCGTCGCTGTGGGCTGTCGGTAAAGCGTCTCAGAATTGATGAAGGTAATTCGGAGAAAAGTTGAGCCGCCATCGTTAAATAGCATATTGTCCTTTGTGCGACGGGTGGTCAGTACCTCTAGTGCAACGTTTGGCGTCTTTACTTCTTGCAGTGAAGCTTCAGGGCCCGTACTGCGTACGGTGAATTATGCGATTTTGCGCAAAGTACTTGCAAAAGCACAGGGAGTCGGAAAATGTTATCTGCTTTACATTATTATCGTTGATATTAATCTGATTGTGGTTTTATTTTGCTTCGTCTATAGTGTGTTTTTTTGTGTTGGTTCTTAGTGTTGGTACTATCTCTTATACCAAGAGGGATAGCCAAAAATCTTGTCGTTTGTCATTTTCTCTTATCAAACTTGTTGGGAATCGAATAAGAACAGTATTGTTATTAATTAACAAAAATGACAAATTGAAGTTTGTAATAAAAATAAAAATAAAATGTAACAAATATCAAAGATAATGATAGAGATGTAACAACATTTAAGGATAATGACGATATCACTGATTAAAAACACTTGATGGATTCAAAGAGGATCTAAACCAAATTTACAAAAAAAAAATCTTAATTTTGATGTTTATATGTCAGGAAAATGGAAAGTAAAAAGTTTTTTAACATTATGAAATCGCTAAAGGCTGCATCTTTAACACTGTTTTCCTCCTTCTTCAATAGTGTAAAGACGACAAATTGTCATCAATATTAATAACCTAATCAAGACAAATTCAACCATTGATTATAGCAGTTCCCTAAAACACTCGCACGTAGCATTGCGTCCTTCTGTTAAATTATTTATAAATAGGAAATCATCACAACGCAAAACATTTGGCCCCCTGGTAATCAGCGTGCCAGTAATCAATCAAGGCGGGAAAACGCACATCACATCCGCCCGACAGCACACTTACCAATTACGTAGGAATAGCCGTCCAGCGTCAGCACACACTTTCTGGTGGCGGTACCGGGCGGGTAGCGCAGTGCACGGGTGAGCAGATTCTTGCCGGTTTGGAACCGGCCCGGGCCACCCTCGAGGTGGCACTTGTGCACGGTCGTATCCTTGCAGCAGTCCGGCACACAGTCGACACAGTCCCCGTAACACTCGTGGCACTTGGCCGGCCCTCGCTCGAGCGCTTGGGCCAGCTGCTGCAGCTCCTCGTCGCTCGAGTTGGAATCGCCCGCCATATCGGGAGGGTTTTGTTTTCTTTGGTTTGTTGTGTTTTTTTTTGTATTTTTGGGTGGGTGTTGAAAGCTTTCAATTAATTGCACGAGGAAGTGAAGCGTTCAGGGCGTGGATACATTTGTGGAGGGGTAATATTGGTGTGTGTTTTGTGTGTGTCACAAATACGAAAAGAATCACAGTTTTCTGTTTTAAAATTACAGCAATCTAATCACATCGTTCGAATCACAATCACCCAAATCAGTCTCTCTTTTTAATTAGGACGGAGTATACTATATGCGGGACAAAGGGGAGCTTTTGTAACGATTAGTTCTTTCATATGCAACATAGAAGTAGCATTCACTGTGACTGTTATACCGTAGGACAGTTTACACGTTTACATTGCATGCACCGACTTCTAAAGCGAGCTTAACGAATAACGCGCGACAGTTACGACCGCTTCCGCGGTGAGGGATGAGTGGGACAATCGATGACGTGGACCGAGGGACGTCTCCCTCGTTGTTGGTGGATGAGCGGTTGTTGTTGGATGATATTCCCTCGGTGTGCCAGCTGTCGATACACACCGCCGGGTTAGAGATGAGCAAATTTTGAACCATACACACTCATGCACAAAACGATCAGCCGTTAGACACACAACAAAATTGATCGCACTTCTTTGGGGGGCTAATGAGGGGATTTATTATACGATTCACGAAATACTTTTCACAAATACAACAAACAAATGCGAACACTCCAGACGGTTTTGGTTGCGGTTAGAGAGGGTGTTGCAAAAGTCGTTAAAGTCGTTCAATTGTATGAAACGTAAAGAACATAACACAATAACAGGCAAAAGAGTACACCTTTTTACATGCTTGGTACAAGGCTCTTTGATAAATCTAAAGCTTATGTTTCAACATGACCCAGCCAAGGTACATATAGGCCTTTAAAGAGAAAAAAAGCCACCTTCAAAGGCACCGGCAATGTGCCATCGGAAATGAAGTGTGTACTGATGGTAAATTTTCCCGTTTGATGAAAAGCATTAGCCTCGAGGGCCCCGAAGCTACCGTTGCGGAACAAAGCGCTACACGATTTGTCTTCTCATACGTTCACAACCAACAAAGCAAGGCGAGCGTACGCCTCGGAACGTTGCTGCGCCGTTGTCGCCGTGCTGCTTACACCCTGCAGGGGAAGGACGCTCGTTTGGCTGTTGGTGTCAAGTAAATTATTGCTTCTTCAACAAGGTTTCTGTGGTAAAATGGCAAATTTGCCCCCCGAGTCTCGGTCTGCATCACCCGTCGGTGGGTGTATGTGTGAGAGCGCGCGCGCGTGTGTGTGTATGTGTAGGCCGATCCCATAAGTGAGCCGTTTCTATGCGCTCGCTTTTTCCAACCCACCGACTACAACGCCGTCTACTTTGATGAGCTTTTGCACCGTTTCAAGATTTGTTTCTTCGTTCAGTTTTACGGTCCCAACACTGGGGACCATAACATGTGCAATCCCTTGTACTGCGATCGTTAACCTTTTTCCCCACAGCTGCCGGGGGGAACTACTCCATATGGGAAGGTGCGCCCACCGAGCACCGGGGAGACAAATAATGCCCGACACATGGGATTTGACCGACCGCCGTTGGTGAAAATTGAGACATAAACGCTTAATGGCATACACTTTTTCCCTCGGCGCGTTACAGCAATCCGCCCAGAGGGAGGGAAATTTGATTAGACCAGAAAGGGACGCGTCTGTGGGAGGAAGCGGTGAAAGCGAAAAGTGTCAGAATACAGGGGGCCAATGGGGAATAGAGCCATATTGACGTCAGGGGAAGTAATACAGCCGTGTAGCTGCTTCTGGTTTCACCGTTAGCCGAGCTTAGTTCAATTCAATTCCAACACCGAAAACTCTATTCTGAGCTCAAGATGGAAAGGCTTTGTGCAAAGTATGCGCATGTTGCAAAGTATCCACAGCAAAAGAAATCCCATTCTCTTCGGTTGCTGTTTTTTCCATTTCAGGCTGTGAATGTTTTACGTTTACAGCTTTTTCTATTTTGGGTTACATTTTTTCACCCCAATTTGATATTTGAATGTGAAACCAAGCTAATCGTTTCCATCCTGTGTGTGAGCGTGAGTTTTTATGTGCGATGGTGAGATGTGGTGAAAAAAGGCTTCAACTCGTACAAAGTATTTCGAACAGAAAATCCACTTTTCGTGACGCCTTCGGCGAGGCTAGTATTGTGTGTTTTTCATACATATAGCTGTATATGTGTGTGTGCCTGTGTGTTTGTGTATGCCTGTTGGAATAAAGGTGCGTAAAAAGGGAAGCCTGTTTTTTTCCTCTTCAGCAAGGGCTGAAGTCACTGCTGATGAGATTTTCCATCCCAACCAAGATAAAAGCCCTCCGGAAGGATGGAAAACAATTCGTAAAGCGGCTTACTTTTTGACGGGCTAGCTTGAAATGATGCTTTGCGATAGGAAGGGGAAGCTGTGAGTCATGGGAACAGTTGTGGTAACGAACAACCCGAGGAGGTCAGCTTTCTGGGAAGGTAATAGTGTGTCGGATGTAGGAAAGCAGAAAAATGGACACATTTATTTTTTGAAAAATATATAATTTATGCTCGCTGAAGTTTGTGATCACTGCACAGGAATTGGGGGACGCAGGGCAAAGGGTTTGTCCCCGGCAGCTGCTTCTTGTTCCTGTGAATATCTTGTTTTTTGGGGTTTCAATATCCTTTTGGGGTTTCAATAGCTCTCTCTAAATATGCTGGTTCTATATTCGAGCGAATAAATCTTTCGACAGTCTTAAAAAAAGCAATGCAAGTGCCAATAACCATTCCTTTTTTATTGTGGTAATTCGTCTACTTCTTCGTCATCTTCTTTTTGGCGTAATGATCTGTTCTGCAAGGCCAATTTACATGCTCTCTAGAATTGTTAATAGAATTAGATCATCACACAGTTGACTAGACTGTTTAAACTAAAATCGAATCTACTCAGCATTGTAGAAACTAGCAAGTTCGTACTATAGACCACCAGGTCGTCCAGTGCTGGTTATAGTTGTGATTGGTATACATTTCAGATTTGTTTTGAGCACTAACCAAGACGTTAGAACTGTTCGTGTCATTTTCAGGGACTTTTGTTAACACTTTGTTTTATTCATATATCAAATAAAATCAACTTCAACCTACATATAATGGGTAAATAATCGTTAAATAGCTACAAAAATACCCATTCTCTTCAGGTTCTATCTTTCCCTTTTACCCTTGCACAATCATCACACAAGTATTGATGTTCTGAAATTCCTAGCCACCTTAATTAGGTTTAATGCCCATTCCAAACCATCCAAAATTCTGTGTCTCGTGCCGTAATAAAACCAGTACGTGAAGCGCGTCAAAAAGCATCGTACCCATTGAAACAGTAAATTATTTCTTACTCTCACAGAAGCTCATCATGTCATTGCACAAGAGCGCGGAGCAGCGATAATGGTCGCGGAGGTAAGCAGGGAGCATGAAACATCCTTGAAAATTCTTCGTCCTTCCCTACGCTCACAGCCCCGAAGCTATCGGAGAAATTTCTTAGAAAACAATGAGGACAGCAACGCAGGCTCGAACCGTTTTTCCACGACACCTTTCCAACCGTTGACTTTTGGCAAAAGTCATCAAGAAGTCACCGAGTCTCTTGCTTTTACCTTCGTTTTTTTTGCACCGTTTCGGACGGGAAATTGCTCGCCCGTTATCGGGAACATTTCGTCGTATAATTTATTAATGTACGCTCGTCGTTTTGCCGGGCCCGGTTTCGTGCAACCCGCATCCGTGCCCTAGAATGTGTCTGCGCGACTTGTGATCTTCGTTGAGTGGGACGGTTTAGAAGCCAGCCGATGGGTAGCTGGGAGAGTGTGGTGTGAGGCCGAATTCTGCGTGCCTGGCAACACTTTTCATTCTGTTGCCGTTCGCCGTTTGCAGAAATACCGAAATCCAAACCCCGGTGATGCTGGGCAGAAAGCGACACCGAAGGTTTGGGCAAGACAGTGTGCGGCGGGTTCTATTTGCGCGTTCACAGTACCGTTTCATGTTGTTATCACGCTACCATTTATCGTGCGCGTGATGGGGGCTCGATAGGATACTTTCGGCCGAGGTAACGATGAACCTTCGCTACGGGCAGACAGTAGCAATGATTGGGTAAAGTTCAGCAGGGTGAATCCTTGCGAAGATTGTTACGATTTTGGACCAGTGCTTGCGTTTATCTTTCTGCAATTTTGACCTTTCCCTCTATCGGAGCTTTTATTTGCTCTTTGAAGCGAGCAATTATTTTTATTATTCAGCGCTTTGCTAGAAGTTGATTATGTGGTTGGATATTTGAATTTATCAGAGCTCGTTTTTTCCAGAACTTCACCCCTTTTTAATGAGTAATTTATTTTGCATTTATCTTCTTTAAACAACAATAATTTGCTGGAATAAAAACTCTTTCACTCGACAGCTATTCGCATTAGTAAGGTTGTTTTCTACAAGCAAACTAACAAACAACATGTCAAATGCTTGAATGAGGCCATTCGAAAGTAGCGACCACACTTTCATCGACTCCACCCAGCACTTGATCGAGTTTTGCTGCGTCACAGTTCGACAAGAATACTTATTATGCTACGGCGGATTGTTTTTTACGACGCCCATCAAAAGAACAAACACGAACCATATTGCCGACAAAGACCGTATTTTTGTTTTTGGCCCAACTAACTTTGCCGCCAGCAATCAGGCGAGCGCAAGAGAGCACTGCAGAACTTGGAACAAATGGATGATAGTAGCATAAATAATTTGCATAATCATGTTAGACGTGGGGGAGTATGGGTTTGCTTTTTTTCGGGTTGCATCCCGATACCGTACGCGATTGAACGACGTTTTCGGTCACTTTTTTTCAATCCTCCCAGCCCAGCTTCGCGAACAAAAGACCTGACACTGGTCCTTCAAGGAGCTGGTGCGCAGACGGTAAGCCGCATGCAAGTGTACCGGGGAGAATATTCGCCAGAGCGCGGTGTTGGGGGCGGCAACCATTCCATACACGAACAAAATGGCTATCGGAAGGGGGGGGGGGGGCGAACAGCGAAAAGCGAGCAAAACATAATCGGAAGCTTTCAGTTGCAAATGGTACGGCTCCGGGCTCCAAAAAGCCAAAAAGCGCAGAAGTGAGCAAAGCACTCTACTTAAAGGATCTTTTACGAGCGGTTACAGCGAGCATTTCTCGTCGAAGAAGCAGAAACATTCGTTCCAATGCAAACCAGTGGGTACCGTGGGTTGGGGAAGACACTGTAGTGTCCACGGGCACGAAATTTAGAGGATTCCGTTTCGGTGGGCGTGAACGGTGGCCGGTAAGCTATGTTGATTGGGAGTGGCGAATGGGACAAAAACGGGTTCATTTTTGGTTGTTGTTTTGGTTGAGCTAGTAGTATTGCTGGTAGCGCTACCAGAATCGAACATGGAACGGCACGAAACCAGCATAAAGTTAACGAAATCGGATGGGTAAAATAAAAGATTCGATAATCTGGCAAGCATTATGGGGCCAGGATTGGTAACGGCAATGGGAAGAAAGAAGAGCAGGTTTGAATGTTAAGCGCAAAAAAGATTACCGAACGGCAAGGCTTTAATAGGTCGTGTCGGAGCCAACGTTTTTAGGGACAAAAGATGAGTCTTTGAACAAATAATATCGATTTTTTTTTGTATTCTTATTGTATGTAATAATTATCTAAGTGCAAAATTTAACATAAGGATGAGTAGTGGTAATTTAAACAAAACATGTAGCTAGCGCTTTAAACTTAAAATAATGCTGCACACTGTATAAGAATATGATTTTTGGTGAAATTCTCACTCTCCAAACAAAGCTCCCATAAAAAAACTCTAACATTGATACAAAAAAAGATCAATAGAAGGAAAAAAGGACACATCGCATTCTTTGTCGGTAGATGCTTTACAAGAAGAACGCAATTGTGATGTCATTGCCATGGTTCTGCTGTCCACCAACCTAGATATTAGCTATTAATGATCGGCACGATGAGAACGCTTATTTGAACGCATTCTCAGACCAAGTATTGAAAGGGAGAATTATATATCATTGTGGGGAGCTAAAAATGATTCAGGAGAAATTATTATTTTTTTATCAAAGTACAAGAAAAGAGTAAAGGAGCTTTACTGCTGGGGGGACCAAATGTAAAATGATGGAATACTTGTGTCATTCGCGTTAAAAAAATAACCTTCAATCGCAAAACAAGGTCAAAATATTTATTAAGGGTCGTATTACATTTTTTTGCAAAACATAAGCAATCAATTTCAGCTAAAATAAGCTACAATATAAGTAACAAGCACGGTGAAGCACATGGTTATAAATACCCATATTGCAGTTCGCAGCTTCCGAGCTGCTTGATGTACAACTTTGCTAAACGAACCCATTAGAAGTTGAACTTTAACTGGTGTGCCATCACCGTGGGTATCAATGTTTAACACCATCCATTCCCCGTGCGTCGAGGATGGGTTGGCAAACTAGCCCTGCATATTATATTGATCATTAGGGATTTTGACCAACTTTCTACCGTCACTGCGGCGTGGAGCGAAAGTCAACCGATCTGTGCTGGGCGGGCAGACCCCTTGCAGGAGCGTTGAAAGTTTGCAGCATGGTAATTAGTGTCCATTTCTCCCACCGCACCAGTTGCTGTCAAGGTTGATGGTGAACAAATTCTAAGCTGTACGATGAAGGAGTATGTAACGGGAGCAGGTGAATTCCAATGCGTTTACGTTGGAACTGTTTCAACAGTTATCAATTTAACAGTTTCAACGGCTTATCAATTAACGTATGAAATGCAATAAGTATTTTTTTTTCATTTTTTCTTTCCAGTGCGACCATCCTATCGTACACATAATTGGTTGCCCTAATTTATGACACCAGATTTGATTGTAAAGACCACTATCGTCTTGTCCCACCATGTCCCAGCCATACCCGACGCATGAGCCGGGAACATAACTGTGATCATCAAACGAACCCACTTACTACGCCACTTAAGCCGGCGACACTTACGCCTATCATTTCTATTGGTTGTATGTACCATTTCGCCGTTTCGTGCCACATCTCCCTTTGGTGGAGGAGATGTCTACTACGGCTACGATACCGTACACCCCGTACAAGTGCCGACAATAAAATAAACAAATTCGTCGCCATCGTCCCTTCGAAGCCTTCACAAAGCACGGCACAAGGATTCTTTTTTTCGTCCTGCCAGGATAAAACGTAAGCAAAACGGACACAAATACACTCATACACACAGACAAACGCTCGCATGCAGTTTACGACCCGTCCGCCATCCACGTCCACAAAAGCGAAGGCTCGTATGTTACGACTCTCTGGTGCCAACTTGCGTTTTGTCTTGCCTTGAAAACGTCGTCCTTCCCTACGTCGCTCAGAAAAAAAAATCCTTACATTTGGTGACGACATTTGAGTCAGTTCGAGTGGGAATTGTAGTATTTCTTTGGCGATACGTGTTTTCTTCTTCTGCTTCCTAGGCGTATCCCATATCCCAGGGGTCATAAATATGTCATGGGTCGCTTGTTTTACCATGGAGGCGTAAGGACACAGCAAAGCAACGAACACAAAAAAAAAAAAACAAAACCTTATGTATCCCAAATGTTTCGACCAATTCGTTTGCACAAAAATGGTGCACAGCATAACTTTGGTTTGGGAAGGTAGATAGAAAAAAGGACGACTTGAAGAGCCGTTTCAAGCGTTGGTTTTGGAGCTTTGCGGAGGCACGATAATGGGATGGTGTCCTGGGACATGACAATCACACTACAGTATTTCCACTTCCCCCAAAACCAGGGTCTAAGGCTACCGTAACGGCCTAACAGCCCAATGAGTGTGTGCTGGAGTTTTGTTTTGCCGTGCGAATCGCTGTGGATTTGCAGCTTAGTGGATCGTTGAAAAATGTATGGAAAGAAGATTTGCAACCAAAAGGGAAAGGCAGCAGTAGAATATCGCAAATAGAAACGCTTCTATTGAATTACCGATGGAACGTAAAGAGCACTAAAAGGTTAAGATTTAATGCAGTAAAACTCTCTCTCCCTCTAGCCGAACGTAATATAGATCCTTCTAAGCTACCATTTAAGAGCTTCAGCTTGAAGTCCAAGCTCTTAAGCACGGGGAAGCGTTTCCTTTCAATCCAAGCTGATCTTTCATTTTTCAAGTGCAGGAAAGTAAAAACACTCGATCACATATTTAGGTCATGTATTGCTGTAGGACACAGTTCCCTACTCACGACACTATTGACCCTAGCAGCACTAAGTGCTTTAAGAGAGACTGGGAGAGAAAGAGAGAAAGGTAGAGAAACAGGCAATAGAGGCAAAAGCTTTCCGAGCTCTTAGCCGTAGAACAGTGATTGATTTCCTTTCAGGCAAAAATCCAGAATCCACTCAAGAGCGTGCAGCAGACCTTGAAAACTCACCGACCGAAGTGGGCGCACTTGTGGATTAGGACAGCCCCACTTACTGAAACGTTTACGATTGGACCCAGCAGGTCGATTGACGCGCGTATTTCCTTCCCCGGGGGAGGATGCGTTTCAGATGGTTTACGCAGTGGAATTCAAGTGTACTTGGTACTCCAAGCTTTAGCTTCGCGTTTTTGTAAAGATTGGCGATAGTTTTAAGTGGTTTCCGACAGGCGAACATTAAAATAGATCGAGTGCAAAACAAAAAGGGTTGCAGGAACTAGGGAGAGGTAGGGGAAACAAAACAAATTTTGCTTCCGATTCGTTAACTATCGTGTTGATATAAGTGGAGTGGCCGTTAACGTTGGATGTTGTTAGCTGATTTATTGGGGATATCAAAACACCCTCCTCTTGGTGTTGTTTTAAAGTACTTGACATTCTCGATCGGTAGCAAGCACAAATAAACCCCTAAAACGACTCAAAGTTAATCGCCTGAACGTTTATAGATGACCCTCAAGGGAAATCTCAACTCGAATGTGTGTGTGTGTGTGTTTGTGTGTATGTGTGCTGTAAACGTCCAACGTCCACCAGCTAAAGATGCACCTGTGCTCAGTGCAGTGCTGGAGTCGTTTCATGACTATCCGAAGTATCCGAAGTGCAAGACCGGCTCGGTGGTCATGCATTAATCATCAGCTGGAAAGTACTTTTGTTGCTCACTCTTACAGCTACCAACGTAGCCATCGCATCGATAGTCTGGGACTGCCGTTTTGCTACATTTCCCATCCGCCCGCTGCCCTGAGGAACTAAGGAAGCCACAGTTAATAGCTAGCTCACTCCGGAATGTGACTGGATGATCGCCTTTGGCCGTTGCAGGTTGCACGTAGCCGCATCGTGCAGCGAATGGGAACCCGAACCGAAGGTGGGGTACTGCTACCTACCCCAAGGTATCCCCGGACTAAACCAGACGGTAATTGGTTTGTAATTGTACGCGGACGCCAATGCGATGGACTTTCTTGTGCGACTGACAGCTTCGGGTCATCAATAATTCATCTCGAACCGTGTTGGCGCTCTCTTCGCTCGCCTTTAAAAGGGGGCTAGTGTAAGGCGTTTGTTTGTAAGCGATGGGCGCTAGTCAATTCGATTTCTAGGTTAATCGAGTAATTAATTAATTGATTACGATCGCCATCTCGCGCCCAGGGACGGCTCGTATAACGAAACGCATCTTCGTAGCCCACGATACCCTTCCGTGGCTTATTATTCACCCATCTCGCATCAGTGTACGGGGGGCTAATTGCTGGACGAATGAGGCGTACTGTGAGAGAGCATAAAAACATAGTAGATGTTTTTTTTGCAGCAACCGTACAGAAATAGAGGAAAGAAAATTCAATAATTCCCCAAGCGGTGAAAGTAACTAGCGATCCCGCTCAGGAAGGTGATCAATCCTTCCAGCGCCAGTAAAACTACACCCCATGGCCCATTGCGGACCACCAACGGGGGTAATATCTCATCGCATCGATTGTTCAATTATATTATCTTTTCTTTCCGTTTTTTGTTTGTTTTGTCCGAGCAAATTCTTGGATCTGCCGCGGAGATAAATTCCTGCAACGACCATAATATACGTGCCATCGCGTACGGGGCGCAGTTTATCAGCAGACTACCCTGCAGCCCTTTTGCGAAGGGTCACCCTTGCGGCTACCTTGCCTCTAGGGGGGTTAATGCTAAATGCGACCACCATAAAAACAATCAGCAACCATTATCATCATCATCATCATCATCATCTTCAATATCACCGTCGTGCGGAATCAATGTTTATGCTGGCGGACAATTCCTGTGATAGGGTGCGCGAATCGAACGCTGCGGGCACAACATATCGTGGGCTTTGTGTGTCTCGTTTTCTGAGAAGCAGAGCTCTTCCTCTTTTTGTTTGATACGATCTGAACGCGTAGAGAGAGAG
>AXCO02006383.1:0-16582 GCA_000473525.2 Anopheles melas | reverse complement strand
CGATTAGAATAGCGTTACTGGGACTTATGTAACGCTTAAATTACCTCTCCCGGGGGTCGATTTTTTAATAAAGTCTATCAAATTCAACTTTTTCTTCTTCTCGTCCCGCTCACCCGATAGCTTCGGGATCAATTTCGAGTGCAACGATTGCTGTTGGTGGGAGTGTTGCTGTTGTTGTTGTTGTTGTTGTGGCACCGACTGACTATGGGAAGCGGACGCCTGATCCGCGCCGGACTTTTGCTGCTGATCACTCTTGGACAGTCGAAATGCTGCAGAAAGAAAAAAAAAACAAGATAATGTGCCATACACTCATCGTTAAACTCCCCCTCTATCGCATGCTCTTCCGGAGCATGCAAACACACACACACACACACACGTGCAAGCGTAGTACACGCTTCTGCATGTGCGCTTTCCCCCGATAACCGCCTTCCGTGGAACCGCGGTCGGCTGCAATCTCCAGCCGCCTTCCTTCTTCTCCTCTTCCACCGCCTACACTTACGCTTCGTATGCCGTTCCTTGAGGGACCGCTCGCGATAACACTTCGAGCACAGGCCGTTCCATTGCGCGTTGCCATAAAATCCGCACCCGTTGCGGCACTTCAGATCCTTCTGCTTGATGCGGGGCGTTTTGATGGAGAATATCTTTTCCACCTTATCCATCGTGCGATCTTCCCTGTGGTACTGTGGATGCTGGATGTGTATGTGTGCAACTAAAGCGACGAAGCGGAGTGTTCCGAAAAACGGTGCCACATCACATCACCGGTTAGGCGGGTTGGAAACAGCTCGAGTCGATTGCACAACACGTAGTCGTTCGGCGGTGGAATGCCACCCGATTGACGATGTAATTATGCTGAAACGGGTTCCGCGCTACGGCAGGGGCGTGCTGATCCCGGGACGATGGTGGACTGTGTACGTTTGCACTGGGGGTTGGTTGATAGAGCGCCAGACTGTCTGGCAATGGGGCACTCTTCCTGCACTGGGGAGCCGGAAGCACTCAAACGCAACACACCATCCCGCAAAGCAATTAAGGAAGGCCACGGGTACCCATATGGGAGGACTTTTGTCGGGTTGCTCTTTTCTGGAATGCTGCCCGTACCAATCCACTGTTTGCTATGACTTGTTATTGTTGTGCGAAACTGTCAAGCAGGAATTCCCCCACCCAGTGTGGCCAGATTATTTTGGCAGAATTCGATAGGAGCACCAACAATTAATATGTAGTTTTCGGTAGGTTAAAACTCGAAACTCAATTAAAAAGAAGTGGTAAGCGGAGGGGGGGGGGAGGCGCTAATGCAATAAAACGAAAGTTTCATCTTACGAGAATATGCATCCTTAATCTAGGATATGGATTAGGATATGGATTAGATTTGGTTCAGCGTTTACACAAATGAAGGTCTTTCTGAAGTGTCGATCTGAAAATTGTACTAGGAATTCTAAGCCAAAGAAGGACTAGGATGCACATTTTCTTCTCAGTGGTGGCAAGATCTTCCTCTCGGGTCTCCACGCGGCCGCTTAGGGCCGCTGCAGTGCTCCATCGGATACGATTTTATGATACGTGCTGTCATTAGATTTTCGTTGGATGATTAAGATTGATTAGGTTATTTGGCTGAGTTTTAAAGTTCAATGATTTAAAAAAAATGATATTTTTCCTTCAAACCATACATATGTATATCGATATTTCTGGTCACTCTGCCCACACGGCAAGGCGAGCTTTTTGGCGACCACCAAGGTACATTTAGGAGATCAGGTGGTAGAATCTAGAGCATTTTGACAATTTGTCACTTGACGTAAGGTCCCCAAGATTCAAACTTTGTTTACATTTTTTTAATTGGCTCATTTATTTTTTCTACCACATTTTTTTCGATTAAATTAACTTTCAATCTATATTTTGAGCGTTACGAGTTCTTATTTAACATTAAAATATGGATTCAAGTGTGTTATTTCGTAGCATTTCGTGAATTTTTTATAATTTATTGTGTTTTCGACATGCTTGAGGATAAAAACTAAGAAATCATTTATTTTTCCAATTTTCACGTTTATTCCTTATAATCTACGATACACTTGGACAATTTAAGAGAGATTAGAAATCTTTCTCATATGATTTTAAATTTCGTGACGAAACAAATCATCTACTCTTTTGTTGGTATATCGCATTTTTTCGATAGCATCAATAATCATATAAAAATGCATGTAATAACAAAGAAATCTGTTCTATTTAGTATGCTTTGTGTGCCGAAACCAATGGTTAACGGGTTTAAAATGACGTAAAGTCCCTCCCCTATGGCGACCCCGCAAAGGCCCTTTTTCACTACCCGGTATCTTCAATCCACCTTGGTTCTGACAGCTGACTTCAACTGACAGCGGGCGAGAAAGAGTGTGATAAAAAATATCTCGGATTATTCTAGTCGCTGGAAAAGCACGGGGAGGGGAGGAATACGTGCAGAATCCGACAGAAACAACGTTCACCGTGTGCAATCCGGCCGACCAAACGCAAGTGCATGCATAGAAAATGTCCAGTGAAACCGAGAGCAGCAGTGGCAGTGAAAGGTAAATGTGCGTGCAATCGCCAGCCCGCGGGCGAACCGAGTCTTTTGCCGGGTGAACCTTCCGCTCCGGTGGCAACACTACTTCCCGTTGTTTCCCTTCCGCTATAGGACTTGATTGTGTGGGACTGTTTCTTTCTCGGGAATGCTACCTCCTTTACATAACCGATCTCCGGAGAAGAAATGCCGTCCCGACGAGCTCAGTGGTGTCACCTTCCCGTACTCATATTTACTCTGCATATTTGTAGATAAATCGTTTATCGAAGGAAATGCAGAAGAAAGTATGCAAGAAAAACACGTAACCTGCTCCGGGTTACAGGCCGTGTTTCCAGTGAATACGGACACTGACTCCCCCCCCCCCCCCCCCCCTGCTCCTTTCAAACCATCTGTGCAGAGGAGAAGATTGACCTTGAACTTGAGATGCAACCATTGGCTCTCCCGTTTTTAATAATGATTACATTTGTTGGTGGAACTAGCACGGTACTGTGAGAAAAAGCGCAGTGAATGGTTCCTAAAGGACGAACCAATTTTAATTTCTATTATTGTCAATTACCGAAGGATTCTATTTTTATTGGTTCATTTGTTACGCGCCGTACCTGCATGCGGTTCTATTTTTAAGCTCTATTTTCGCCCATGCCGGCATCGGTCCAGCGAATAATGTCTTCATTTTGGTGAGATGCAATTTCTGAGAAGTGCTATGCTTATCTTCTCTTTATTTGAACTTAAATAATCTCCCATTTTGCCTTTTTCCTTTAATTGATAAAAAGTCTCTTAAGTCCCTTAAGGAGGGTGAATTCTAATCGATATAAATTTCTAATTTCGCGCTATTGCGAAATGGTCATTGACTTACGAAAATCGATTTACTATTTATTATGATTGCATTTTGGGAAGCCATCAACCAGCTTAACTTTCATTCATAAGTACTAACCAAAATTGTTTTGTTCCTCTTTTTCTCACCTTTTGCATGCCAAACCACACCAAACCATCGGCCATCGTATGTGTGTCTCGTCGCCGTCTCATCGACCCTTGAACGTTGAATGTCCCACCACCCCCAAAAACACAAACAAACACACTGCACGGATCCGTTACACAGAACTTGACCTAATTTGTTAGTGCACTAACCCACCGAAACCAAAACGCAAACCAACACCACCCGCCACCACCCCTTGCGCGTGCAGCTCTGCAGCTCAACGCGGAAACACGGAGAAGGTCGAAGACGGCCAGCAGACAGAGTGCGGAGTAGTAACCGATTCGCGGAGGAGTTTGCCAGTGGCATAGCGCAGTGCTGCTACAGCATACCGTGCCGACAGTGTGCAGTTCATTCATACAATCCGAGTGGTGGATTCCTTGCCAGGTTCATTAGAAGGAGCTGAGCGGAAAGTTTACAGAAGCCTGTAACTTCAGCCGGTTTGGAAAATAAGGAAACGATCTGCCAATACAGGAACAGTACGACAGCGAGCCGACGTGTTAGTGCCAGCGTAACATGTCCGAGCTTTCGGTCGAACCGAAACGGTTAAGTCCCATCGAGTGAGTGGCTATTATTGTTCACCGTCTAAGCGTAGTACGGAAATGCAACATTTTCAGTAGCACATTAAGGGTTTAGTGTTAATTTTAATCCATTATTTACATGCTAAAAATGTATTATTTAGCAACAGCTATTCTGTTTTATCTATCTAATTTAACACTCCAACCTTCCCCTTTGCAGCGAGCTGATATCGCCCACCGTTCGCGTGATCCGGGAGGTGTACGAAGGTGAAAATGCACACGAAATGTTCCAGTCCGACCTCAACAAAGCACTGTTCGATAAGGTGCGCTTCATCGTCATCGAGCCGACGCGGCTCGGCGAGGAAACGGAACGATGGATTGCGGTCGGCAACTGTCTGCACAAAACCGCCCTGATTAGCGGGACCGCATCGATAGCAATCAGTGAGTAGTGGTGATCAGAGCAGCTGGCAGAAAGTTCAAGTTCGGAAGCATTTTTGTGGCCAAATGTTAACCCAATGTTCTGGTTTGTGTTCTGGGCTCCAGGTCTCATCTGGCGGGAAAAGCTCACAATCTACAGTGCTTCCTTTTGCGCCGTATCGATGTTCTGCACAAGCCTGTACGCCATCTGCTGGACCTGCGATCCGTGCGTCGAGTATCAGGTGAGTTCAGTGGCCGCTGCATTGCCAATGCAACGATCTTCTAAATCTCTCTGTCCCGCAACAGGTGGAGCGTAAGCAGCGAAACCTCATGAAAATCCCCGTCCCGGAAGGAGCATCCTCGCCGGTAGTGCTGGTGCACAAGGGCAATCGGCTCGCCACGTACAGCCACCGAATAGTGACCACCCTGGCGGCGTCCGTCTGCGTCTGGACCATATATAGAGCGTTGAAATAGGAGAGCGAAGAAAGGATTCAAAGCGTGGTGGTGGTGTTGGTGGCGTGCGTTCCATATTCCCTTGCCCTTGTGCTCGTTGTTACACTACTATCCGCTTCCGATCGAAGAGATGTTGGCAAAAAAAAACGTTAAACGTGTGCTGGCGGAGCAAAAAGAAACAACAACAACACTGCCACTAAACTGCAAAACACACACACACACGGTGGTGGGGTGGTGAGTGGCGATGAAGCGGAAACGATCAAGCTGTAATCAGCCAAGCGAAGCGCACGTTTACATCAGCACCACCTTTTTATCTGTTAGATTAGGTGTTAGTATATCCTTTCCTTCCGAAACCGTCGGAATGTTACATGTAATAAGAGATGCAGGCAGGCGCTGTTGTTGCCGATGGTTGAAGTGTTGGAGTGCTCAAAAGCGCAAATCACAACGCAACATTGTTGTAGAAATTGTTGGTGAAGAGTACGAATTGTCCGCGCTCTAATTGTGACTGAAATTATATGTATATCGTGCTGCAGTTGATGTCGCTTTCGGCCGAGGTCTGTTGTGTGCATGGTGTGTGGGCTTTGTTTAGTAGTGTAATAGCGGCGATGTGCTCAGGCGATATATAGACATGCTTGCCAAAGGATCCTAGGAAGTCATGATGATCAAAGATCGCATCCATGCAACACAACCATTTGTACTATGAGGAGAAAAGAGAAGGAGGACATCAGGAAGAGGCGTAAAGATATTGGATTGAGGCAATTGTTTGCATTTGTTTCTATTAAAACAAACCGGAAAGCAACACGTTAGGGCAGAGATAGATACAGTTTGGCGTTTTATTCTATGCCTCTTTTCTTTTTGTTTTAGTGCGCTTTTATTTTGCTATGGATTCTTCGTTACATCTCGAACTGTGTCTATTTAAAACCTGTTTCGTAAAACCTATTGTAAGAGATGGGGAGGCGGCTGGGGGGGATGGGGTCAAAGGTACGTTCTATGGGCGAGACTGGAGAAGGAAAAAAGACGCTTTTTAGACTATTGAAACTGCTACCGGTGAGGTGAGGCATTGAGGAAATCGAATAGAAAAGGCTGATTAGGTGGCTCACACCCTAACACGTTCGGGAAGATAGAGACAGAGGGCAAAGGCGCATGATGAGGAGGATGAATAAGAAAAGAGAACTTATAAAGCGAGAAAAGCAATTTTAGCTGCATTTAAGAAGATAAGGAGCCAAATAGTAGTATTTCAAACGACAATTTACCCCACACTACACACACATCGTGAGACGGCTGCGTCATATGCACCGAAATGTTGTGTAGTGTTTGGCGGAAAGCTGAGAGGAGTGCAAAGTGGAAAAGGGGAAATAAAAAGAGAACATGAGTTTCTTTATTTTGAGCTAATATTTTGCTCAGAATGGAGGTGCATGGATAGAGAATTGATGCGAATAAAACTAGACGGAACGAATCGTCGTTGATTTCAGCTACAAGCATGCATGTGTATGGTTAATCGAGTGTAAAGAACGAGTTGACATGTGGTTTGGAGGAAGCAGTGTTTTACTTCAATTTGCTGGCCAAATGGTGAAGCTTAAACTAAGTCAAATCTCTAAGGCTTGTTTTGTTAGATGATGCAAAAAATTTTCTGGATATAAAAAGTTCTGTTGAATGAATACGGACGAACAAATCAACTGGTTGTATGAATGAATTTTAAATTCTATCACGCGTTAAGATTATGTTCCTTTACACTTTACAACGAGTCAAAATTTAAAAAAATGCGAAATTAATTAGCAAAGGGAAATAATTTGCAAGCAATCACCATAGATCGTCTGACAACAAGTAAGCAACATTCAAGTGAAAGTTGCGGACAGTTTTATGTATTGGATAATCAAATAAGATTTATATTATACCTAGCTTCCCCAGAAGAGCGCAATCTTTCTCATCACCTGAGAACAACGAACGGGGTGAAGAATATTTTCAAAAGAGAAAAATACGTAGCCGTTAAGCATAGAAAGTAATACAGAGAACGTGACAAGGACTAGTTTCGTGCACACGGCAACTCAGTAATAATTACTGTATGCAGAATGAAAGTGTAAAAACAAAGAGACGAGAAATAAGAAATGTATGCTATTGAGCAATGTTGTTGCATACTGTTATTTTAGCTGTGAAATAACTAAGTTATCGAGAAACGGAAAAAGATGGTTCAAAAGTTTAGTTTTCAATAAAAAAAAAGAAATAAATAATGCTCATATTGTTATCCTTTTCTTGCTAATTTATACGAAAATTACATGGTGTTTGTTTTTTCTCTCAACTCAAATTCAAGTGAAAAATCAACGCATAAAATTAATATATCACACCACGGCATTAGATCACATGCCTGTTGTGCAAGTTAGTTTATTTTATTTATTGGTTTACAGATAAAATCTACAATGAACTCCATCTATATATTTGTTTGGCTCACAGGTTCGATGATTGCTGGCTGACCTGTAACATGAAAATAAAAGAAATAAAATTAGTAATCTATAGCTTCTATTTTATTGGTGGTTGGTGGGCAAGCTCCTAACTTTCCAAAGAAATTCAGTTTAAATAGAAATATCATTACAAGAGTTCATTAGTCCGAACTTAATTGTTGTCATCATTTCAGAAAAGGGCTGAGAGTTTGGGGGTTTGGATACTTGGATTTCACTGAAAGATCAGGAAAACTTACCGATTTGGCGGATGTTGTTGGAAGGTAACCAAGGTCTCTTGCCATTCGAGTAGAGGAAAAGATGTAACTGTTTAATGGAAAAGATAAAAATAACATTGTTATTGGAATTGCCTTTACAACTAACATGAAACATAAGTTACAGCAGATCATCAGTGTTAAAATAATGCTTAATCATTCGCCATTTTTTAATGGCTATATTAGCGTATATTAAACAAAGCATCATATGAATTTGTTTCTCTGAACTAACGTTCTTTGTTTTATGATCGACGATGAAGGTGAAACAGATAAAAAGACTTACCTCAAATTGGTCGCTTCATCTCTAGGAGAGACGATGTTAGAAGATTATCATGCAATACTGTAAAAAATAAGAGAAATGAAAGTTTGTATTTAGTAATAGTTTAACGAATTACAGCAATCAGTATTAATTTTTCGTATTAATCAGTAGATAATAATGCATAATCATCCAATCGCCAGAGCATAAAATTGGCTGTATTAGCGTATATTAAATGAACATCATTGGAAATAATTTCTCTTCCGTAGACTGCAATTGTTTACAATTCCAATTTTAACATTATAAATGAGGAAACGTCTACAGTAAAATTATCATTTTGTATTTTTTAAAGAGAACCTAATATGTAATATATTTGGTACAAAAAATACTTACCATTAATTGATTAGGAAGAAAATTGTGTGCCTCAAATTGTAGAAGATTCTGGAAAGGCGGCAGGCTGCCATTGTGTCGTGATGAAAATAGAAGTGAATAAACCCTTTATTAGTCACAGAGAACACAAGCTGCATATCATAGCGCAACATAGTTTCAACAGAAAAAGTTCAGTTGAATTAAAATAATCAATGGAAAATTCATTGTCTATCTTGCAGTAAAAATCATCAAATGAATAGGAAAACAGTAGTTTATAAACACGAAATAATTTATTGAATGAAACTCACCTATTGAAAGATAGGTTCTTACAACAGTTAAGCATGCTTAGAGAAGTATTGCGTCCATCTGTAGAAATAAAAAAAAATAGAGAAGAATAAGCCATTTATTAATAATAGCCAACACAAGGCTGGATACATAGCACAAATTTCAACAGAAGAATCAGTTGAATTAAAATAATCAATGGAAAATTCATTGTCTATCTTGCAGTAAAAATCATCATATGAAAAGATACACTAGTTTTTACTACACAATGTGTTATTTACTTATCAAATGAAACTTACCTATTGAAAGATGATGTTTTACTTCTGTTACTAATGCGTTGATCAGGGAAAGTATTGCGCCCAATCTGAAATATTAGTAAAAAGAATTGAAGTTTTAATTTTTATGTTATGTTATATGGCACCAACAAAGGACTAAGGGGTAGGATGGATCAATTTTTGTTTTTTTTTCAGTACGATTTTATGAGGTAACCAAAGATTTATTCTTTGAGGTGTCCAAAGGTCATAATTTCATCTGAATCATCAGTATGTTTGATGTTGAAGGGGGCAGAGCGGGTGGAGTTAACTAATGTCTATTGCTTCTAGTGAATGTGAAAGACTATCCTATTGCAAAAGACGTAATTATGGGAGTTGAGAATAATTAATCATTTAACATTGATGATACACACCTTCAGAAGGACTCAGCTGCGCAGCCTTATTTATTCACGACTCATGTTGTACATGCACTACAGAGAAAGAGATAAAAAGAACATCTTGATTAGACTACAATGCGAAGAAAACACAATTAGTTCGGAATATGTTTACTTTGCGGTCAGTACGATCTTATGAAGTAACCAAAGATTTGTTCTTTGAGGTGTCCAAAGGTCATGACTTAATCTGAATCATCATGATGTTGGGGATTAGGTGGAAGCTTAGTACAGTAGGTGACCGCTAACTGGACGTGTTTTACTGGAGTTTTTTTAAACAAAAAGTTCGCTAACTGGAGTGATTCACAGATGAAAAACATATAAATGTCAAAAAATGAAACGACTGAAATCTTTCGAAGAGAAAAGTCATAACAAATGTGGATTTGTCTCAAAAATTTCACCTCTCAGCGGTCACCTACTGTAGAAGCATAGATAATTTTTTTCTTGAAGTACTGTATACAAACCTTTTCGTACAGAGCATGAGAACCGGTTTGCATCGAGGATAAGAGTAAACCTAGGAGAAAAAGTAATAAAACGGGAATTAAATCTTTTACAGGTATTGCAATCAAATAGATCAGGGAAAGATCACATCGATTGTATATATTGAAACGTTCGTTTTTCTTCGAATTATCAGCAGAAAAGGTATTTTCATCTCTCCTTAGAGCATATTAAGGAGTCCGAGTATATTAAATTCAACCATCACGTTAAAGAACCAAAGCGTTTCAATAATTGTTCTGTGATGTTAAAAAAAAGAATGAAGAAAACATACCATGAGAGCAGTTAAGATGGGATGATGTTTACATGACGCTCCCACCACCACCGCGGACAGCAACATCGGATAGATAAAGGAGCTGCAATGACACCAGGAAGAAAGAATTGAACATGTTTTAGTAACACACACACACATTTTCGGACCAATTGTAGCAACTGTTGTTTTTAAACAGTCAGTTGTACATTAGTTTCGATCAATGTAATTCATTAGTCTATCTTGCTATCATGTAGGATCATCATTTCATTTTCTTCAATATATTGAACTCAAATAATACCAAGGAACTGTTGTTGTAGTTGAATTGTAAAAAACTTACCACTTTATGTAAAATTGGATCAGTCGGTTTGGTTTATACAAAAAAGCCATGTTGATGGGACCAATACTGCAGAACCGCACACACCCGAAAACGTTATGGCGAATATAGTTGAGAAATGAAGCAGCACTTGCACTATAAATAGAGATTTAAGAAATGGCTACAAATTAGCGAAAGCAAAACAAGCAATGAATAAAAGAACTTTTTAGAATGAAGCGCTCAGTGTCTATACAAGGAATGTTCTAACCAAAATTGTTTCTTACGTGTCCAAAGACTCGAGATACATGGACGGTAATTTCCAAGTAATTCCAACACTTACCATCTTAGTTTTTGAGAGATAAATACGCTCGCCAAACGATCCGGAATGATCTGAAAGCAGATATAAAAAAACACTATTAACTAAACGGCTTAAACATGTTATTAATAAATTAAGGCTTGTTTAAAATGGCTTCAGTAAGGTACGTAGACATAATCAAAGACATATTCATTGGTGTCCAAAGGTCATGATTAGTAAATTCATCATAACAAATCGCATTTAATTGAAAAGGCAAATTACGCTGCTTACCTTAATAGAAAAATCTGCACCGTGGCACGCCAACACAGAAAATTGAGGAACAAAAACGGAAGTGTGGCAGTGAAGCCCCACTCCGATCCTTCTCCCTGCGCTGGTCTAGAACGCGTACCGCGTGCGAATATCCTCCAGCTTCTTCGCCACCTCGCTGGGCGTGCGGCCCAGGTCCGAGGCGATGCTTTTCTGCTTGGCCGGATCGAGCGAGGTAAACTGTTCGCACAGATCCCCATCCATCACGTTCTTCACCGGGTAGTAGTAGCTGCGGTAGCTCAGATGGTCGCGCCCACACAGTGGCGGATTTTCGTTTCGCATGTGCATTTCCAGATGCTGGAAAAAGTCATAGTCCTCCCGGCTGGTGAACGGCACCAGCGCTCCGACCGTACCGCTCATCGTGGCATAGATGAGTGATTCCGAGCCGCCCGGAATGAGCGTTGCCTTCTGCAGCGACATCACGATCTCCCCCAGATGGAAGGTGCAGATGTTTTCCGCCTTCTGCGACGCGCCATTGAGCAGCCCACGGTCCCACAGCGCCTTGTTGCCGGTCGGATCCTCGTCCACATCGTCCGAGACGGAATGGGGCAGGCGGAGGATCGCAATGTTGCCGAACTTGTCGCCGGTCGCGACCGTATCGTAATCGAGCAGGCTGGCCGACGTGATCCAGCGCGGGTGCGTGTCGTCGGCGAAGATGATCAGCTGGTTCTCGGCCCGCTTGTACTTGATGCAGTACACCGACTCCTGCACGTCCGACACGTACACACGCTGCCCCATGCCCTGAATGTTCACGATCTGGTTGGGAATGTGTTTGTTTTCGCATTTGCGCAGCAGTTTCTTCTTGCCGAGGTCGTAGATGCGCAGCACCTTGCCGATGCCGGCCAGCAGCCGGCCCTGGAACGGGCACAGCGCTCCCGGCGCGTCGTCGATCTCCGTGCGATGCATGTGCTCGAGCTGGTGCGTCTGGCTGTCGACCTTGTACACGTCGATAAAGCCGCCGCCGCTGATTTTGGGGTTTATCTGCAGGTCTTTCGCGACGCCCGCCACCACGTACCACTTCTGGTCGACGGCGAAACGCACGAGGGCGAGCGACAGGACCGCCTCGTTCTGCGCCAGCTGTACCTTTGAGTACGTGTGGCCGTTGATCGGGTCCATCACGCGGATCTGCGACGCCCACATGCCCGTGCCCGCCTTCGGCGAGGAGAACACATCCTCCGGCAGCACCTCGTTGATGAATGCGTCCGCCATCTCGTTCGCCAGCTCCTGCTCATCCTCACCCGCCGCCTCACGCATCTCGTCCGCCATCTGCTTCTTGCGCACGGTTTTCGTTTCCTCCGTGTACGCGTTGTGGTCGGTTTCGCTAATGATCAGCTTGCCCGTCTCCTGGTGGATGGCGAACCGTTTCGGGGTGTACTCCAGCGGGAAGGTGATCTGGTTGAACACGGCGCCGAGCTTTTCGAGGGCCAGAATGCGCAGCGTGTTCGTCGAGATGGCCACGATACCTTCCGAGCACTGCTCGCTGGAAAAGCCGGACGCGTACTCGAGCGTTTCGTACGACAGCGGCGTCAGGTGGAACCGGTTCTGGTAGTAGTAGCTCAGCCAGGACCGGCTCGACATGGCCAGGACGGCTTCCGAGCCCTGCATCTGAATGCGGAACAGCTTGACCGGGCGGGAACCGAGGTAGCGCGTGCGGGTGTCGGCCAGATCGCCGGACACGGGGTCGAGCACGGTCCGCAGCAGCACACCGTTCGTCAGTCCAATGTTCAGATAGATGCAGCCGGTCGTGATGGTGACTCCGTCGTCTTCCGAGGAGGTTTCCACCGTGCCCATTTCCACAATGCACAGCGACTCGGCTGCCGAGGGCAGTGCTTGCATGGAGCGGGGCGACAGACAATCGGTAGGGTCGAGCGATATGATGCGTACGGTGTTATCGGCCAAACCGACGGCTAAAAACCACGATCGCTGTTCGCCGCTCGGGACCGATCCGAGCGCCATACACATGACTTCGCTCGGCATCTTCTTACGCTCCGTGTACTCGTTCAGTTGCCCGGTCTGGAATGAGAAACAATCCATTGTTTAATGATGGAAAGATACTCAAAAGCATGTGTTCTGGGGATAATGCTTGCAAAATAAATCAGCACTGCAGGACACATTGAATTTTGATTCTTCAAAACAATTCAGGTTCAATTAGATCATCATAAAAAGCATTCCCAGCAAATTATTTTCAATTATAAAATAACGATTCTTACCGGATCCATTTCGAAGTACACGAGCTCGCCGCCGGAAAGGGCAATCACGACCTGCCGCTGGTTGACCGCACACTTCATGATCGTCTTCTTGCCCGGCGCTTTCCATTCGTTCACACGCTTATCCGCCCGGATGTGCCGGATGCCGTCCGGGTAGACCTGCACCAGAGCATCATCGCCGAGCGCACTGCAGCAGAGTGTCGGTGTCGTGCCGAGGAAGCCACTGTCCGTCACTTCCTCGACCGTGTCGCCAATGCTCAGCACAAGCGTAGCGTTCACGAACGACACGATGATGTACGCATCGAACTCGTCTGCAAGAAGGCAAAAACACACAACAATCCACCAGGATCTTTCAGTACAAATTCATCCAAACTAGAACACGCACACAAACTGTGTGTATGTGTGAATGGGGCACGGGTTTTAAACGTGCTAGGGAGTAAAATGTTGCCTAACTGTTCTTCAATCTTTCATTTGGTACGGTTGTAGTAACGTGAGAATAGTTCCTATCGTAAAATCATCGCTTTTCTTACCTACTGGCCAACGGTCTTTCTAGAGAGTGTGTTTGTGTCACTTGATCACTTTTCCAACACACACTTCTCTCTCTCTCTCTCTCTCTCACACAATGCCTGCAAATGAGAGGAAAACTGGTGTTTGTGATTGCAATTTCTACTCATGGTTTGGAAAATGTATACAGGCAATCTAAGGGCTTGGCAAACACATCCTCCTAATGGTAATGCAATAATTGCAGTTGAAAAGAATAATTATTTCGAAGGAGAATTCGAAGGAAATGCCTCGCCTTTAGGTTGCTCGTAAGAATCTTATCGACGAACACCAGCTTTTGGAATTATTATCTGATATTACTTTACTTAATAGGTAAAATCTATGAGCGAGAAAAGAGAACAGGAATGTCGTGAAGGAACATTAAACTGCATTTGATTTATCGAAATCGAAACGACGATGAACACGTCTTCATATCCTCTTTTCAGCCTACTAAGCATCACAAAAGTCACGAAGAACAAATGTTTTTGTAACCATGCAACCACCACTTACCATCAATTCTCTTCTTGACGGTCCACACAGCGTTCGGGTTACCAGGCAGCTCCGATACGGCCATCTCCGACACTTCCAGCCCGTGGCGAAGCACACGTATCGATGACCGTGGACCCCGGCCACAAGCCAGGTACAGCTGCGGTGTATCCTCGTTCGCCAAGTCCGCCACCTGACAGCCAAGGATCGGTGCGTACGACGGAATGTCGTCCACCATCACCAGATTCTTCAGCTGTCTCGGGGCGAAGAAGAACGTATCGCCCTCCTCGAGCGGCATGGCCGAACTGAACTCTGGCTCATCATCGTCATCGCCCAAATGTGCGATCTGGTACAGATAATGGTTGCCGAATTCGCACGCCACAAACAGAAAGCCCGTCTTCAGCACGCACATGGCCGTCGCAGGCGGAACCGTGTCGAAGTATTTCAGCTTAATCTCCGACACCACATCATCGTCGGTTTCGAGCGTCACCTTGAAGATGTCGCCCTGCTCCGTCTGCACCAGGAAGAAGTACATCGACTTGGTACGGTGCGTGGCGGAGCAGATGAAGATCATGCCACGCTCCGGATCGTCCAGATCGTTACGGCGGCGCGGTATCGGACAGCGAATGTCGTGCTGGTCGCCCAGATTCTTGTACGTCAGATAGTTTTCCGAGCAGATCAACACGCCCGACGGCCCATCGTTCCCTCCCGGGACGGAGATGAGGAAGTTGGCGTGCTCCTCCAGTGGCTCCGAGTACTTGCGCACCACATGGTTCAGACCCAGATCCAGCTCGTAGAAGGTGAGCGTTTGCTGTGTCTTGGTGGCCGCCTCACCGGTTGGATCGGTGTCCGCTTCCTCGTAGTCGATCTCCAGGCAGGCGAACATGGGATTCTCGAAGCCAACGTCCACGCCCACCATGTGGTAGGTGAGGGTGTTGGATTTGTGCGCCTCCAGCGGCGAGGAGATGGTGAGCCGGGCCTCGGAATCGCGGTTCAGAATGTAGACCAGCTTTTGCTTCTCGACCGCTCCGATCATCACGGCACGACCCTTGGGATCGATGGCCAGATATTGGCCGGGCACGATACGCCGGCATCCCGATTTGCCGAACGTCTCCTGGTGAACCTTTTCGAGCTGATTCTTTGTCGGGTTGTACTCGAGGATCACGATGCGACCCGAATCGGAACCAATTACGGCATAATCTGGGGGAAGAGCCGAAGAGAAACAAAGGTTAAGATGCGAATCATCGATCTGGAGAAGTGTCAAAAATTGGAGAGTCCAACAAGATGGTGTGAGCGCAAATTTCAATTCAAGGTACGATTAATACAAATCCTCAAAAGCGACTTGCGTCCGTTTCAAGCTTGCTATAGGCGTAAAATAAGTTTTCTTGCACACTACTACAGGCCGGTTCCGACCTTCCAACGTGCACCCGAAGCAAGATACGCCATACCTAACCTCCGACAGCGGTGCACACATAACCTCACATTTGTACTCCAAAAGCACGATCGAAGCTTTGAAACCGTCTCGATATGATGCGTGCTTCTGTGATCTAGTCGGCGCTTCGGAGCGAACGACAGAACAAGAAAAAAAGGGAGAAGAAGAATCTAACCTACCTTTCGACCCGCCCGTCAGCCGGAAGGACATGAGCGAACGCACCACGCCAAACACTTCCGTCTGCAGCAGCGTGTGCACTTTGCCCGTGTTCGGATCCGGACGAACCAGCTCCAGGCCTTTGCCCTTGGCAAGCAAAATTTCCTGCAACTTGGTGCCGGCGAAGCTTCCGTGCACCGCGTGCGTGATGCCCGTGGCACGTTGCAGAATGAAGTTGTACAGATACATCTCCGGGAGGGTGCCTAAATTCCAACTATCCAACAATTTCTATCTCTCGGTGCCTTAATTCCAACTATCCAACAATTTCTATCTCTCTGTCTCTGTGCGAATCTTCGCTACGTTAATGCTTAATGCGCGCAGCACGGAAGGCAACTCCTGCAAAAAGGGAGGGTCGAAAGAAGGCATTTTTACATTCGAGACTACTTTGAGGTTATGGTGCCCCGCATCACACCATCTGGCTCTAGTTTCGGAGGGTTCGGAAAGCGCATTTTAACCCACAACAAATGCGCTCGTGATTTTTCAGCAATACTTACCACGCGGAGAGTTTTGTTCAGGTGCGAATAGTGTAATTACTTTAGCTACATTTTAACTAGCCAACAGCGAGCGACACCGAAAAGGGCAAGCGCCTTGAACTTTTCGTCCGCGTCGGCAGGAAGTAGGAGAGAAAATGGCCGAATTGAGAGAATGTGGTGAAAATCAAATGTTGAAATTAGAAAAGGGCAGGAAGCGCAATCGACCGGCGGTTGACGTTTGAACTTGACACAGCAACTTCTCACCACGGTTATGTTGAATACAGTAGAACGTCGATTATCCGGGGGCGGATTAACCGGCGGGCGCCTTAACCGT
>KI920954.1:2429-16105 GCA_000473525.2 Anopheles melas | reverse complement strand
TTAAAAATATAGAATTTGCATCAAACGTTAAAGATCATTTTCTTATTTCAAACACCCGGAAAGAAATTGTTACCGAAGTAACACCACTATTGGTACATTTACCCTATTCAGCATCTAATAGGCGGAGCACAAACATCGTCTAACTACGGGAAGAACTTACCGTAAACCATGCCATGGTGGAGTCATCGTACAGCACAACCCATTCCTCCGACCAGCGACTCCATAGGACGTGTTCTGTGAATGAATAGAATGAAGAAAAAAAATATCTTTTAATCTTTTTACCCTTCTGTAACAAAGTGTACCCATTAAAGACGAGCCAAAAATGGAAAGAAAAAGGAGATTTCATTGAAAGGAAACTTTTGTCACTGTTTTAAACAAAAGATATACCGGATCAGAATGTTTTCATAGAAGGCGGACAACAATTTAACCCGATTCCGTCGGCTCAATGTATCAATGGAGCAAAACAAATCCCAAAAACAAAAGCCCAATGGCGAACCCAGTGGGGGATGAGTTTTCTACTGACTCATGTTTACGGTGCTGCTGAAATATTCAATTAAATAAGAATTCAGAGCCCAACAACCTGAAAAGAAAGCAAAAGGGTATGTCGCTCAGAACCCTACAGTTTATGCTGGTCAGTACTGCTTGGTGCTTTCCGATGATGGTACACGATGAGGAAGCGCATACATACATCATCTATTTTGGAAACTCATAAAGCCTTGTTGTGGTTGTGTCACTGTGTTGGTGATCGAGAATGGGTGTTGTGCAATTGATTTCAACATCGCTTAGATACATGATGCAACACAAAGGATACATGATTTGTAAAAAAAAGAACACACACACACACACGCCAGACAGACCAGTGATAGAGCGCCTCCCTTGAACATTGAAAAGGTTTTGCTCTCCTTACAGCAAGATAACAAATAGAAAATGTGTTTCAGTAAGTGGCAAACAGGACGGAAAGAGAGCTGTGGGATCGGGAAGGCCGAATGTTTCAGTGCAGGACCCTTAGCAAATCGGAACGAAGTTTATCCTGGTTTCAAGGTCACTTCTTCCTTTGAACGAGATTGCATTTGCGTTGCTTCATCGGAAGAATAAGCATCACATGGCAGCTTCTTTGCGGCAGTTCGTGTGTATCGACACGATGGGATTAGCCGGAGTCGGTACACCACAAAAGCCCTAGGAGAGAAAGAGCGACTTCCGTTTGCCACAAATTTCTCATCAACACTTTGCCCATTAAGGTTGCGGAGAACTGAAATTATTCGAAAATTACCGAGGGAAATTTCTTGTAGCCGGGCTGTCCATCTTCTCTGTCGGTCTAACAATAACCGTGTTGGATGATTGTAATGTTTTGTAGAAATGTTGAGAGCATATAAAACTGTCTCAACCGAATGGTAATCACATCCTATTTAATTTCCTTCCATGTTTCCAAACATTCAGTACTTTTGAGACGAATGTGAACTCTTGAAAGCTGCAATCGGCGCTGACTAGTTGCTACTGAGGGGGAAACCAATTAATCTTTCGTGAGGCCAATTTTCCTCTGGGTTTGCAAACCATAAGGTGAATGTCAATTTTTGAGGTCAAAACACTTTAACCTTTAATCGGAAGGAAAAAATCGTGTTTTACACTTACACAACCACACACGCTGCCGATGTCGTTCGATCGCGTCAATCTTTCGGTGGCCAACGGTACGTTAGTGAGCATGTCGGTGTGCACGGCACGGTTCGTTCTCTTTACCTGATGTTTAATTAAATTTATTATCACTTCGCTCTCATCAACTAGCGGCATACACCATCCACAGGAATGGGATGCGAACGCTCCGTAGCAAACGGAGAAGCTCTGCGCTTGCGACAGACGGGCTCTGAGCTTTGACGAAACGACGAACCCTAGACGTGACTTCGGAGAAGATGGCTTCCGGCACCGCATGTCATTAGGATGCCATATCCTTTGGGAAATGAAAATTGACACCGGTTTTATGGTAAATCTTTGGAAACGAGTTTTTGTGCTGTGCTCGGGGCCCGGCAAAAAGGTATGCTCGAAGGTGGAATAAAAAGAAGTTCAAGCTACAGAGGCTGGATGTAGGTGTCCACTGTGTCGAGGTGACAAGCGCACTGTTCCGCTAGACCGTCAACTTGGATGCAAAGTAAAGGTAGCTTCCCTCATTAATCATAGCATTGGATCGATGATGCTAATGATGACGCTGGACAGCAGCAGTCAGCTGCACCAAGAAAAGGGTTTGTATGATTTGCTTTTGTTCCACTTACTGGGCAGATTCTAGGGCGGTTCACATGGAGGAGGGTCGTGTTTCGGACAGGGGACCGAGTTGATGCATTTAGTAAGTTGAGATTAGTGGCACGGAAAAAGCAGAGCGAATTATCCATAAGGTTTGGACGTGACATGAAGAACCAGACGAATCGGGGAAAGTACCATCAATCATGCTGCTGTGAGTGCAATTGGTCCTTCAATGAAAAATATGCCAGAGGATCGTTTCGCTTGGTTCAGATTGAGCGTCACTGTATTAATGATTCTGGACAGAAGGTAATTTATCGACAGATAATGAAAAAGTCACTGAAAAAATAAGCCGTGTTATAAAAGGAAAATTTAACAAATACGGCTAGAAAGGATCAATTATTGAAAATAGTGTTCTTTATAAATATTTCCATCATGTTAATGAATAGAAAATTCAAAACATGATTTTTAGTTTTATGTTCAGTATTATGTTTGAAAAGAGACCGGAGAAACTACGTTTAATACCAAACAATTTTTCAGAAAACATGTGAAAAGTAACTAGAGAAAAACGAAGTAAAGAACTGGCAAAATTGTCTACTTTTAATAAACAAGAAACAATCTTTCAGCAATACTAATAGTTAGAGCGTTAAAATGAAAAAGGCCAATAAAGATAAGGAGTTAAAACTGATGAAGTGTATGTAGAACTGAGTTAAAAGATAAAAGAAAAATATAAGTATAATGGTTATAAAATAAAACTTCAGGCCAAATTAATTCTAATTAATTCAATTAATTCCTACTAGTGACTAATATTGAAAAAGGTAACTCGTTGCATTTACAAGTCAATATAACCTTCTAGTCTTAGTGTTACCCACGACTGAAAAAATTTAATAATTAATTAACAACATTGATTATTCTCATTCTCGATGGCTTAACTATATTGCTCTACATTGGTTTAACACTCAAAATCTACAGATTTATTAGAAAGGAAAACAATAACTATGACCTCACACAAATCATAAAAGTAGATAAGGGACTTGTCAATACGAATACACATAGGAAGTTTTGCATAAAATATTGCGCGTCTGCATTAATCATCGCGATGAGAGTGTTGAGTGTTGGTGCAAAAGCGTAAAAGTAACAGCAAAAATAAACCATCCAACAAAAGCTTGAACACAGCGAACTTGAAATCATCTGAATAAAGAATACAAAAAAAAAACGTTGTAGTACCGGTGGAGTACACATTTTATGGCGTGATGCTTTTGTGGGAATCGTCTTATGTTTACATTGTTTTTTGACAAGTATTCGCTTTCGGTTGTCAATTAGTGTTACTGTTTGGTGTCTCACGAACTGACGGTTAGACGAAGACGACGGATGCATTGTCGCACGCGCACACTCAGGATTGTGCTGTCTGTTTTTCGTTTTATTTTTCCACGTAGCCGGTACAACCATCATTGCTCCACGTGGAATGATAAGGCGCCTGCTTTCATCGGTGGTGCGTTCATAGAATTTAGTTCCACTCAAACACGCACGATATGTCGAGTGGATGATATGATGCTGGGCATTTCGACTGTTGTCGTTATCACCTGGCAGAGTTGTTTCCGGAAAAGGTGTCATGGATTTTTCGATTATTCAAACGTTTCGTTGAATTTTCAGCATCACTTCACCGAGGGAGTGGAGGGAAATGTTTGGTGTGTGAAAGTTCAGGGATCCTGGGACCAAAATCTCAAAATCAAACTACAAAAAGGTTCAAGTATGTTTGGTCTCGAAATTATTGCACACGCTAGGATCATAACGTATACTTGCTGTTTGTACAAAAAAAAACCGGGATCTTAAGGAGCCCAACTTGTTCGAGGCTTATCGTACCGCTTTTGTGTGCAAAGTCTTCTGCATCAATATTTGTGTTACTTTTCGTGAGAACTTTTTCACATCTCGCAATATGTGAGCCTGGATGGAGTGTGTCTTTGTAGGGGAGTCTTGTAGGAACTGGGAGAAAGGGCGGATGTACATCGGAACACATAATCGGTGTATGTACAGCGCTTTACCCAGCTGATGAGTTAATTCCACAGCATTAACCTATCGTGATAGAACGTTCTGTTGGATGGCTTAGGGAGTGTCTAGAATTGCGCGTCTGGCCGGATTGTTGACAGGTAGTGGTGCCTGCCATCGTTCCCATTTCCGCGGTACGTGGAAGATTGATATTGGTTGAACTTTGACAAACAGTTAAGTACCAGCTGGAGCACCGGAATCATGCCAGGTAGATGTTTCGCTAGCCCGGATTATCTTGACCTGATTCGCGTTGGTTTGTATGATGCTTCGCTGAATAATGAGCTTGACTAGCTGGAAGTTATTTAGTCAATAGTTTGTTGGTTGTTTGTTCGCGCGCTTGCCGTCGGGAGCCTCTCGGGATTAGTGCGCTTTAGTGAAAAGACCCGTCTAACTTCATTAGCTGGAAAGTTTAGTGCAAAATATTCGTTGTTATCGGGTATTCCCCCAAGTGCTCCAGGTGAACGTAATGGATTGTACGTTTCGAGAACATCAACGGTGTGCTAAATACATTCCATACATTCCTAAATGCCCAGGAGCAGGTGTGTTGGCGAGACAACCCTTCGATATAGTTTTAAAGGCACTAGCGTCAGCACCGTTGCCGGTATTGCGCACGTCATGTCTTTGCTGTACAATCAATTACATGTTTTTCACCTCACCACCCGTACACACTTGCCCATCCATGCAACCATCCATCAGTGTCTTTTCGCCGACGCGTGGCGCGGTGGTGGTTCAGGCGTAAACTTTGCGACAATCAAATTATATCATAAACGCCCCCGGGAAAATGTGCACCGCGACGAAGACGCGAATTCATTGGCTGGTGGTAAGGCCCCCTCAGCCCCCGGATGGTATGGCTGACTGGCGGCGTAAATGGATGGTTCATTCTTTCTTCCGGCACCGGCTTCCGGTCCTCGTCCTTTTTCTTCCCGAGCTTGTTTCCGAGCTGCGAACGTAATCGGTAGGCAAAGAAAAGATCTAAACAAAAAAATGCACTGTTGTACTGAATCAGAGGCTTGAAGATTCAACCCGTGCTCGATAGAGACAGTGATAGTATGAAGGCAAGAACAATCGCTTGCTCAACCGTGTCTAGGGTCGGTAACTGTCATTCTATCTTGAATCTTGGGTTGGAGGGAGCTTACAGAGCAAGGAAGGGAAACAGCTGTCTCTCAAGCGATGCACACCCGTACAATGTTGTACAGACGCAGAGAGAAAGGGAATCTGTGTTGATGACAGGTTCATGTTCTTCCAGTGCGATGGCTAGAAGATGCTTACACTTACCAGTTTCGCTGCAGCACAATAACGCTGGCAACCAAGAGATGTTTTATCTTAATTTGGTCGCTCGCATAAATCCACCCGAACGCGCTCTGTCTAGCATATAGGGAATGAATATGAGGGGAGGTTGGGTCGACTTGTTAAGGCCATGAAATGGGCTGGCTCAAATGGAAACTATTATTCATACGACCACGCAGAAGGCAAGCTGTACATGGATGCAAACGATACGTCAGGGCTTGACAGCAAAGGCAGCAGCAAAGTGTAACGAGCGATGGTCATGTCATCTAATCGCTGTACAACTGGAAATTGTGTCTCCTTCAAGAAAATTAAAATTGCAGCTTTTTATATTCGACGATTGTTTAACAGCTATATGTCTTTTAGTCCGCTTAATGAACGACTTTCCTTACTGAGTAAAGCTAGGCCCATTTTACCATTGCATTAAGAGCACCTTCCTATGTGACAACTTGTGACGGTATCTGACCGTCCTTCGGGAAATTGATATTCAACTATCTAAAATTTTCTGAACAAGCTTCCCCACACAATCACATTGATATTCCACAGGAAACGTTCGTGATGGCTCGGCATGTGGAGCGCATTATCATTCTTCGGGATAAAAATGGTGATTGATGGTGGGTGTCTGCTACGCCAACGGCCAACCCGTAGAAGATTCATGGTGTACGTTATGCTGCACCATTGCATCCACATACACCTACTCACACATGGATAGTTTCAGATTGTACTACGAGGGCACTTGAATACTTCGAGGAATGTGTCTTCGTACACCGTAACTAACGCAGGTATGCCGGTTGATTGAAAGGCTGTACTATCGATCTAGCGAAGTTTCGCTTTGACCCGGTCTCGGTCGGATGATGTCTTGGACTACATTTTTTGCGGAAAATTCAGCGCCATGCTTCCATAGAAGAATATTGAACGCAAGAAATGGAATTTTGTTTTTTTCAACAGAACATTTTTGCCATGAAATGTCATGCATGTAAGGGCTTACGGGATTGTTTAGAAGAGTGTGAACAAAGTGCTTGGGCACAGTTGATGTATAAAAGTTGGAATTTTTCAGCATAAGCCGGGTTTGTCCCTAGTAAGTGGAAGACAATGCAACCGTAAGGTTAAGGGTAGTAGTAGAGGTAAATATTAAATACTCACTTTTGTAGCGCAGTAAATATCCTCCTTTGATCTGTTTCCCCACGGTAGCTGAAATGTAGATAGAAAAATAAAATACGTGAAAGCGTATGATATAAATTGTATAAATTTATTCTATAACCATAAATGATTTAAAAATATTATGAAAGCAAATACAAAGCCATCGTGAAGGAGGCTTTTACCAGCAGATAGTTCCGATTCCGATTTAATGAATCCACTACTACATCTATCGAGTTGACGACTGTTCCACGAAACCGGCCCAGAAAGTTCCAGAGTTGCAGAATGCAGATAATAATAAAAAAAAAACAATATAAAAAAGATTTGGGGCTGAAATAACTTCATAAACTTTGAGAAACAGGAAGAAAACACAAGGAAGTAAATATAAATATTAGGAAGACGGATGCAATGTAAGAACACCAGAGCGGAAAGAAATTAAGGAGGAGTTGAAGTCGAAGAGATCATGATAGTAGTTAAACCATCTGAAACTGGATAGAAAAGGACGGCGGACTGAGGCCACGGAAAGGTACATATGGACAAATAGAGGTAACCAAATCGGGAGCATCAATAGAGGAAGCTTTAGTGGCCAATGGTTCAGTGGGGTTATCCGGTGTGTTGCTGTGTGTCAATATTAGTCTTTAGTATCATGTTGTGAATTCAGAACATACATCAATATGACATGTTTTGTTTATTCGCATTTTACTATGCTTTTTACTGCAGTAATTACTATCAAAACATTCAATTTTTTTTAATATCTCAAATTTCTAATCAATCAAGTTCATGGCAGAGATTGTCGACATAATTTAGATTACTTTCTAAACGACTTTTATCTTAACATAACTATAACCTAAAATCTTGTCTCAATCTCATCTTGTTAAGTCTTAATAGTTATCATCAAAATGAACAAATGGGCTGGAAATGATTAAAGAAATGCAAAATTCTCCCAGTCCGAGTCCCATTTTCATGCAAATGTAAAGTGCCGAAGTAAAATATTTATAAAAGAGGTATATTTAGATTATTATGTCGAATTTACGGTTATAACACACGATAAAGCTATAGGTAACATGTATTTTGTCCTCCTATTAAAAAATATATTTGAATTCCTAGTAATCAGCTCGTATATGTTTAAATCTTAGAAAACAATAACATGTTAGTTATAAAAATATACTCTCCGATCACCGACGTTATAATTAAAATTATAGGTTGTAACATAATTAAAAAAATGCCTGGACAATAAACGGAAAATAGATAAGTTTAAGCAAAGTAAGACATTTTTCAATTAAAAAAAGATTATTAGTTAAAATTTAGATTCACTCGCTGATTGTTTGTGCTGTGATGTGTAGCTTTAGTAAAACGAAAATGTGTAATTTAATCCAATATGAAATCAATTGATTTCATTAATTGATTCCCGCGAAATAATTATGATATAAGTGTCATTGCACGAAATGCACAGTATTGCTAATTTTAGCAATACTTGTTAAACATGTATTGAAACAAAGTATTTGATTTCCACGAAACTAGATGAAATATTGATCGTAATTCATTTTGCGTAATTTGGATCATTTCTGATTTCTTTCTACGCCTTCGAAAATTACATACTTATTCCGTCAATCATGTTGGTGCGTATTTTTTGCGCTTATTATCACAGGTAACGTAATAATTAATTTTTGACGAAAAAATGAAAAGCAAAACAAAGCGTAGCGCAGCAAAAAGGTGGGAAACGCACACCATTGCGGGTGGCGTCCTGTGGGAGTCTGTAAATCACCAACGCCACAAACAATCTCATTAAAGTTGGTAGCTCTCCTTTAAGCTTCGTGGCTTAGGATGTCAACGGCAGCGATACTAGCAATGTTACCAACAAATAAATAAAAATGTTTCAAATGAGATGGCATAACGCAGAGGCGTTGGCAGCACCATTACCAAACCAAACGCGAAAACAAAACAAAGTGAATTCGTACAATTTTACTAAAACCAAAACGCAAAAAAACATTATTCAAGTGAGGTGAAATTCCCTTCCATCAGCAGCTTAGTGGTATAGGAAAGGACCCCAGTTTGCTATGGAAAATTGCGAAAATGCTGTAGCAAACTCCTCGGTCAAGTTTGGGACACATCGTTTCGTCACGCAGTTGTAATGGTCAAGCGTCGGTGTTCACTCATTCCGCTCGATATGGTGAAGGTTTGGTAGTTGTCCGTGTTCGCCAGTTGATGTACGTTCGCTCATAATATTTTCATAACACTGTTTCGTGTCCTTCACGGACCGTGATGAATAGCGCCCCGGAGGAATTAAACGAGGGCAGTTCAATTTACATTAATTAGATATGAACTGTTCACATATTTTTAACGTGTGGTTGCGCGGGGACACAAAAACTTCAAAAACTTTTTTGACTTTCTCCCGATGAAGAATTCCATCGCTTTTAACAAAAGATTTCATGTTTTTATTTGTGTTATCAATCCTGCTATTTGTGTTATTGCTTCTTATCCTTAGTGTAAAGAACCAACGTGGTCAAATCAAGCTTCCTATATCATGTAAAAAACCACTAAATATTCTATTCTAGCTGTAGGTGTAGCTGTAAATATTCTATTCTCTTCTTCTTCTCTTCTTCTTCTTTGGCTCAACAACCGCTGTCGGTTAAGGCCTGCCTGTACCACTACCACTACTTGTGGGCTTGGTTTTCAGTGACTTTATTGATCCCCCCATAGTAGGATAGTCAGTCCTACGTATGGCGGCACGATCCATTTGGGGCTTGAACCCATGACGGGCATGTTGTTAGGTCGTACGAGTTGACGACTGTACTACGAGACCGGCTATTTAGGGTCTGTAAAGGCTAGAAATATTCTATTCTAGGGTCTGTAAAGGAATTGAATCCGTCCTATGTTGTGCAAACAGGCCCGTCTATCGAAATTGTGATATAAATGTGGGAGTGAGCGGGTCCGATGGTAGTAGGAAAGAAGAGAGTGAGAGATAGAACGCTATAAAAATAAGAACGGGATAAGCGCGAGCGCGTTATCATTATCGAACGATCTATGAGTTACGATCAGTGCGAACACATACACTTGTACAATCCACATTGAACTTATAAATAAACGAACTCTCTTCCCCACATAAATATATTGAATATTTCAAAAGCAAGTTAACCGAATGCATAGCAAAGAATGGATTAATTTTATTGTTTCTTTTTAATGTATTATATCTTATTTAATCTGTTTATATGTCATCATAACATAAGCAAAATAATAATTAGTCCAAATTTGCTGGGTTGGAATGGTTTATGAAAAACGAACGTCAAAACATCAAACCTTAAGATTAAACTTATTTAAGATGTGCATCATAGGATGTGTTATGATTTATCAAGCTGTTGCTTTCGCTTCCCATTAGGTAATCAAGTTTTCATTTGACAGCCTAATATGAAACGTGATCGAACTACTTAGCAACTGTGACTACAATAGCAGTGATGCCAAACTTGTTTTGGGGTCGCGGGCCGGTTTACAATTAAAAATATTCCCGCGGGCCGCAGTTGAGCAGTTGAGCACATAACACTTTTAATAATAGTAGTCCATGAATTAGCATACAAAATTAGACACCTTATCAAACAACAATCAGAGCATCGAAAAAAAGCCCAGTTCCAAATGGCCGACGATCCTAAGCGACAAGATGGTACAAATAGTGCTGGAAATGAAGACCGACGAAAAAGTCTCTACATCGCTGCGTTCGCTTGATCGGGATGCTACCGGCCAAACAGTGAAATAGCGAGACATGAACATTCAAGTCAGGAAGCGAAAATCGCGTGAATTGGCTTCGCTGTGGCAAGCAATGCAAAAAGCAACGCATTGCAAGCAAAATTCAATGTGATAATTTTAAGGGAATTTCGGCGGAATTTCGATATGCCATCATAATACACTAACTTCCAAATCCCTCAGCTGCGTCGCATCGAAACTTTCTATACCAATATGATGCAAAACATCAAAGGCAGATCTTAAAAACATCCCTACACGCATATCTTTGCCATGGTGAGCAATCAGGATAACTGACAAAAGGCCCGCAACGTCGTAGATTTATTTTTGAAAGTAAGCGTTAATTACCTTTGAAATAATATTAGGTGAACAAAGTTCATTTGTTTCAATGTAAATGTTAAGTGCTCCCGTGGTGGTTTGAAATTGTTTGACATATCTGCTAAATTGCATCGAAAAATGTATAATTTACAAAAAAATAGTGTCACTGTATTTCAAATGTCAAAATTCCACTTCAAATGGATATTGATAAATAGTTTACGAGTTATGCAGGTAGCTGTATATTGATTGCTCGACGAATGTAGTAGTTATTTATCCGGAAAATGGTTTAGCTGTGCAAAATGAAGTTTGTAGGATACTTTTGTTTCTGCGATTCAATTTATCTGAAAACATGCGATTAAATGTGACAGTGCTGCCGCGTCATTCAACACTTTCCGTTTGATAGGCGAAAAGAGCAGGAGGCGCGTTGTTAGTCCTATTTGGCCCTGACGATTTAATCTTGTTTTGCTATTAGGACTGGAACTGGAAAATGCTTTGAATGCTTAATGTCAAAGCGACCGTCACTCTGCATATGGAAAAAAGAACGGAACGAAGGGAATGACGTGCAGTTAAAAAATGCAATTTTCATGTTCTATTTATCTGCTTTACAGTCCATTTTCAGACTCCAGCATGAACTACCACACCGTTCTATGCCTTATGCACCGTGTAATTTGATATGGCGTGACAGGGCGGTATGGAAAGGGAAAATGCAAAAAAAAATGGAAAAAAGACTTCAATCACGAGGGCTAACGATGCTGATAGCAACGGTAAACGTTAAAGAAGATGTAAGTAGATCAAATGAAAAATAAGAAAAATTGGAAAATGGAAAATGGAACCTTGATGAAAGTGGATTGCTTTCAGCAGTTTGCAAAATCTAGTTACACGGAAGTTTTCTTGAATTTCTGTTTCATTTTATTGTGCAGTATCAATGAGTGCCTCACCAGCGGAAATTTGAAAAGTTTATTAACCCATGTTCGGGGTTAGTGAGCTAAGGCAGGTGAATATTTACATTTAGTCATTGTTATGGCTAAAAAACATTCCACTAGCTTTAGCATGAAACAATACTTTTGAAACATACAGGGTTCCAACAAATAATGGAATAGTTAAATTGCTTAGGGGAATGTTTTAACCGAATAATGGAATTTTGCGAGCATACAGTAGGGCTGTCATTGGACAGTGGTAGCCGCTGTAAACAGCTTCTAAGTGATGGTGATTTCTAAAACACAATCTTTTTCAATCGTTTTCGCGTGGCATTTATCTGTATATATGATAAACTAAATAATTCCTGTAGCTGAGTCATAATTGAACATGAAAAATCAGTAAAATTAACTAAAATGTGTTGGGATATTTACATCAGGTACCACAGTCTAATCACAGCTCCTTAGCATGGTTTCAAAATACCCCTATTCGATTGAAACATTCCATTATATGATTGCAAACCTCCACAGTATGCTTGCACAATTTCACTCAAAAATTATAATCAAAAATATTGGTTAATGATTCGAAGTAATGCGATTTATGATATTGTAACTTTTCTATGATTATATCATCTAAGCATGGTTCGGCATTGGTTTTAGTGAATGTAGGCTTATAGCGAAATGCGTATAGCGCGTTCGAGTGTGGTATGCGACGTTGGAAGTATCGCGATGGCGAAAGGATGAGGGAAAACTATAAATATAGGCGAGAGACTCTCTTTGGTCACTTTCACGGAAATTCACGGAATAATGCGACTAATTGTGTGTCATATGACGCATAACAGCCACGAAAACCGCGTTAAGATTAAGGTTTTTTAGGAAGCAGGTGCTTTCACATCATTGGTAATTCATATTATTAAAACTAATTGTAATGATTCATCAGTCTAGGATCGGAAATAGTGTGCGCGAATGTGTGATCAGTCAAAACAACAAAGAAAGAGCAATATCCCAGTATTAATGAGGTCTTCTCCCATGTCACAAAAATGGGGATTTGAAATGGGGTACTAAACGGCTTAAAAATAAATCGAACGTACATATTTTTATTCAGAAGGGATCAAACGTACATTGCATTAGTATCAAAATGCTTTACGGTCAAATAATGACATGACAGACAAATCGATAACGGATTCCTTATGAAAAAGCTATTTTTTTTTTAAACATTCTAGTCTATCTACAAATGTTCTTCTTATCATCGTCTAGAAATAATGTAATTAATACATACTGCCGATCGTTACCCTAAGCCAGCGGTCGGCAAACTTGTGAGGAAAAGGGCCAAATTTAGTTAATGATCGAGAGCCGCGGGCCAGAAAAATGCTTTTTTTGTATTATTGCGCTTAAATTACAACATTATACAATTTTAGTAACCATTTTAGTAACCAATTATTAATGATATCTAGCAATGCGATTTGTGTTATTGCTGGTTTTTCTGTAATTATATCATTCAAGCATGGACCAAAATTGATAATACCTACTTTAAAAACTCATTGTTATGTTTAATCATTTGAGGATCGGCAATAGAGGGGCAAAAATGTGATCAATCAAAAAATAACAAAGTAAGAGCAATATCGCTTTTTGATGACATCTTCATCAAGAATTATCGAGGCAAACGTGCATTTAATAGTTATTAAAATGCATTATGGACATGGATTCACCAGTGTGGAATATTATATTCTCGTGAAAAAAATGGAGCTATTTCACTATATCTAAATCTAAATCTAAATCTTTATATATATATATATATATATATATATACCTCCTTCATTCCGAAAATTGTCGTGTTGAAACGACAACGGTTGCATTGAACAAATTGACAAAAATTGTTAATTTTTCATGGGTTTATCTTTATCCGCACTAATAAAACGTTAATTGAACTTTGAAAAGTAGTACCCCACGTGTCAGCAGACCAAATGTAACATCTCTATCAATTGAACTCACACCACGTTGACCAAAAGCAACTTCGTT